>PVKC010005604.1:13574-33040 GCA_004027635.1 Crocidura indochinensis | reverse complement strand
TTTTTTTTTTTTTTTTTTGCTTAACAAATTCTTAAGATGTTTTCTATTGCCTGATATAGAATCCCCAAAGTGGTCTGGTACTATTGCGGTCCCTGAGATACCTGTAGGATCATATGAGAACTGTTTCCAGCATAATGCTTAAGTTCTTTACTGTTTCCATTACAGATTTTAAAATAAGAGTCACACACATCATCTACCATTTTTATTCCACTTTCATATGTAATACTATGCAGTTTTCTAGAAATTTCATGGTATATATAATGTTGGTACATATTGAATGCAGGCTATAAATCCCAACTCTTTTATATTAAACTTGATAATACAGAGATTTTTTTTTTTTTAAAAAGTAGCACTATTTTTTCCTGCAGAATAGCTACTTTTAGGGACTGGAGTGCTAGTACAATGGATAGGGCATTTGCCTTGCACACAGACAACATGGATTCAATCCCTAGCAACCTATCTGGTCCTCTGAACCTGCCAGGAATGATCCCTAAGTGTAGAGTCAGGAGTACCCCTGAGTATTGCTAGGTGTGTCCCCAAACCCCCATCTCCAAAAAGTTATTTGTTTTTAAAATTTTTAATTTTTTTTTCGGCCACACCCAGTAACACTCAGGGGTTACTCCTGGTTATGTGCTCAGAAATCGCTCCTGGCTTGGGGGATCATACGGGATGCTGGGGAATTGTACCGTGGTTCGTCCTAGTGTAGCTTGTGCAAGGCTGACGCCTTACCACTTGCACCATTGCTCCAGCCCCCCAAAAGTTATTTTTATAAAAACATAAGACTGAGCATTTACTTAAGTGGAATCATAAGTAAGTACATACTTTAATATTTATGCTAATAAATATGGTAAATGTTGATAGATAAAACTCACGCAAAAAATCTGAGATATCCTTCATAATTTTTATATTTTGGATTTTGGGCCATAGGCAGTGGTGCTCAGGGCTTATTCTGGCTCTGTGCACAGGGATCACTCCTGGAGCTGTTTGGGGACAAGTACTCTACTTACTGTGCTAAAGGTTTGGTTCCACGCTATGATTTTTTTTGTGAGAAAAAAGGGTTTGGGCCAGACCTGGTGGCTCTTAGTTCTGTTCCTGGCTCTGCTTTGGAGTGAATCTCAGTGGTGCTGGGTCTTAGTCATTATAGCCACACTTTAAGAATAAATCTGAACTTGCATTAAAGGTTATAGTTGTATGCATTTTCCATATATTTTATGCTATATATTGTTTATATCTGGTTTATTATGTTTTATGCTCCCCTTTGTGGGAACATAATCTTTTATTTGGCTAAATGAGCTAATCATTCTTGAAAAGCCTTCCACTGTAAATGGGAATTCGGCTTGAAATCTAGGAAGTCAATTTTACTTATCAATCTTTTAATTTTGGGGCTATCCCTGGTTATACTCAGAGTCTTAGCCCCATTTCTCTGTGCACTCAGAGGCCATTGATGTGCTGGGATGGAAATGGGATGAACCAAGTGCAAGACAAGCTCCATAATTCTCCATAATGTCTCTCCATTTCTCTAGGCAATCAACAGTTTTCAGTAAATGTTTATAGATGAGCATGTGTCATTTATTTTTTTTTGGTTTTTGGGTCACACCCGGCAGTGCTCAGGGGTTACTCCTGGCTCCATGCTCAGAAATTGCTCCTGGCAGGCACGGGGGACCATATGGGGCACCGGGATTCGAACCGATGACCTTTTGCATGAAAGGTAAATGCCTTACCTCCATGCTATCTCCCGGGCCCCATGTGTCATTTGTTTTTATTGTGCATGTTCATAAAAAACATTTTGCAAATTCTTATTTATTTGAACTAAGAGTCATTGCAAAGAGTAAAACTTCATTTGTGTTAAAAGAGATTCTTTTTTATTTCATTTTATTTTATTTTATTTTATTTTTTTGGTTTTGGGGCCACACCCGGTGACACTCAGGGGTTGCTCCTGGCTATGTGCTCAGAAGTCGCTCCTGGCTTGGGGGACCATATGAGAAACTGGGGGATTGAACTGCGGTTCGTCCTAGGGTAGCGCAGGCAAGGCAGGCACCTTACCTCCAGCGCCACTGCCCGGCCCCTAGAGAGATTCTTAATTGTTAAGAGCATATACTTTAGGGGTCTTGAGGATCTGACTTCTTTTTTCTCTGCCCCTTCTGAAGATCTGACTTAATCCTGGTGCCTTCACTTACTAGTAAAGTTACTTATTAAAGTTTAAACTTTTAGTTAGCCTTCTGTTTTTTTCTCAGTAAAGTGGGTACAATAATACCATATAGAGAAGTCACTTGATAGGTATAAGCACTTTCAAAGGCTATACTTGAAACGTGTAGAACATAATTAATATTTACAAATGTTATTGTTATCGCCATCATTGTTATTTAAGTAGCACTTCTGTCTAATTAGTCTTAGTTGAACTAATTAAGATTCTATTAACAATGAAAATTATTTGGTGCTGGAGAGATAGTACAGTAGATAATGCTTGAACATGGTCAAGCCTCGGATCAATCCCTGATACTATTGGTACTACCTGTGGCTGTCTGATTTTTGCAAGGATTGATCCCTGAGCATAGAGCTACTGGGCGCAGGACTAATTATCACTGGCTGTGACCCAAAACAAAACGAAAAAAGAGAATTACTCATCTCTAATGCAGACATATTCTTCAGAAAATATAATCAAGAAACTACTTAGAATAGGGTTTGGAGTAATAGTGCTGCAGGTTGGGTATTTATCTTGAATATGGCTAGCCCAGGTTCATCCCCAGCATTCCATATGGTCTCCTAAACACTTTCAGGAGTAATTCCTGAATGCAGAGCTAGGAGTGAGCCCTGAGCACTGCCAAGTATATCCCCAAAATAAGCGGAAAAAAAAAAGTTAGGAAATAAAGTTAGCATTACTCTTATGGTTGACACATTGTTTAGAAACTTGTTGACATTTATTTGCCTTATTATTTGTTTAATTTTCTTAAGGTAAAAAATTGAATTTCCTTTTGCAATTTTAGGTATCCGTGGAGAAATTAATGTAGTCGTCAAAGTTGACCTCTTCAATGATCTAAATCGATTTAGGCAGTCATCGTGTGGAGTCAAATTCTTTTGCAGTAAGTAAAATTTATTTTATTATTTGTTTTAAAGCAGGAAATTGAATCATTCTTAAATCTGGGAAATCAAATAAATATTTCAGAAGGCTAATGGTAAACCTCTTATACTGTGGTTTTAATGCCAAAAAGAAAAATGTTTCAGAAATAATGATCGGATCTCTTGGGACTATTTGCTTGCTTTCGAAGTAAAAGTTATCTAATTTTTCATAACTTCATAGACATATGACTTGAAAAAACCCGACACATGTCTAAAAAAACCCCAGTGGATTTGTATTCAGTTGCACAATGCTCTACCATGCCCAGGGTCCCTGGTGTAGGTTGACACGACTCTTGTCCTCCTCCCTCTGCCTAGCAGGAATTTCATTAATATTGCTGACAGTAGACCCTTGTTGCTAGAGGAAAGATCCTAGACATTTTTACAGATTCTAGGGGGAAATCAGTATGTTTCTGAAACGACTTAATTGCAGCTGCTTAAATGTCCTGTTTAATAAAATTGAACCTGAACATGGAAAACTCACCACTCCAGAATCACAAAGGCATGTTACTCTGAAATGCCTGAGGATGGTCAGAAACAAGATTGAAATCAAAGGTGGACTTTTTCTTGCTTGGATGCTCCAAATCAGCTCATCTGTAGGGAATTGAGATCTTGTATGCCTGGGAAGGCAGTCACAGATTTTCCTAACTGTCTCAAACTCCCAACTGAAGGAAAATAACCTGAAGTCTGTGTGTGAATGGGTAGAGTTCAAGTTTACCCAGACCACTTGTTGAAAGAAAACCACTTCCTGTGAACCTTCTTGGGGAACCAGTTTGAAGTTAAGTACTAAGCAGGGGATGTATTATTCTGAGCTATAATGCTGTGCCATCTTTATGTCCAGCATGTCATGGTGGAACTTTGCAGCAGGTGAAAACAGACTCCATACAATAACTAATGTACATTTGGTGAAACAAATATGATGAGCTCCTATTTCTGCAAATTCAACTTTAATTCAAATAGACTTACTTTCTTTTTTTTTTGTTTTTTGTTTTTGTTTTTTTGGGGGACCACACCCGGTGACGCTCAGGGGTTACTCCTGGCTATGCACTCAGAAGTTGCTCCTGGCTTGGGGGACCATATGGGAAACCGGGGGATTGAACCGTGGTCCGTCTTAGGGTAGCGCAGGCAAGGCAGGCACCTTATCTTCAGCGCCACCGCCCGGTCCCTCAAATAGACTTTCAGACAGACTGTCGGTACAGACGTACTGCCATTCGTGATACAAGATACAAGTGTATCTTGCAGAAGGTGCTGACTTTAGGAATCGTCATTGCCACTTATGAGAAGCCTGCTCATTTAGAGCAGGTATACTCTTGTTTACCAGAATACCTTTGAAAAAACAAGTTCTGAAATGCTTTCCACATATTTATTTTTTATTATAGATGGAATTTTTCCGTTTTAATTTAATTAAAATTTTCTGTTTCAATTTAATTTTAAAATCTGTTCTTTTATAAATCACAATATTACATATTGTAAAATTTCAGAAAAAGAAAGAAGAAAGCTAAAAGGAAGATGAAGAAAAAGAAAAAAAAATCAGGACTAGGATCAGAGATGTGAAAGACATACCTCACATGCATGAATCCCAATGCCCACAAAACAGACAAACAAACAAAAAGAAAAGAAAATTGAAAAAATATAAATATTTCTTTTTTTTTTTTTTTTTTTTTTTTTTGGTTTTTGGGCCACACCCAGTGACGCTCAGGGGTTACTCCTGGCTATGCGCTCAGAAGTCGCCCCTGGCTGGCCTGTTTTTTTAACTGTTGGTGGCATGGGTGGTCAAGCAGGAGCAGAGCTGTGGGAAACAGTTGTGGAGCCATGCAGTGAGGTGGTATTGAAATGACATAGGTTCTTACTGGGAGTGGACCAGGCCCATGAAGTATGAATCATAACTGGGCAGATCTGGGCATTTTGCAGCCAGCCTGGGTTAATATGTTTGGTAACTTTTTTATTTTTGGGGCAACACCCATTAGTGCTCAAGGGATCCTAGTTCTGTGCTCAGGATCAATCCTGTCAGGTTCAGGGGACCGCATGGGATACTTGGGCATGAATCTGGGTTAGCCTAGTGCAAGGCGAATGCCCTGCCCTCTTTGGCCTCAGGTTTGGAAACTCTTAAGTAACTGAGTTAAGCTTCAAGACTCCAATGTCTAGTTTAAGTAATGCTTAAATGTTCTTAATGATCTTAGATGTTCTCTGATCCTCTGCTTTAAGTCCAGTGACATTTGGTTTTCCACATACCACATCTGATAAGCATCCAGTG
Organism: Crocidura indochinensis; assembly: GCA_004027635.1. NCBI lineage: Eukaryota > Metazoa > Chordata > Mammalia > Eulipotyphla > Soricidae > Crocidura > Crocidura indochinensis. Next base: position 27,672 of record PVKC010005604.1, on the reverse strand, counting down.
ACATTGCCACCAGCGGGCCATCTGGCTGTGGATAACTAGAGGATTTTCTGACAGCAAAGAGGTGGTTTGATTTTTAAGCCTGCATTTTGTCATGCGCAGATGAACTTTTTCCAAGAGTTTCTTGTAAAATTTTTGTATTCATTTTCTTTCTGCTAGCTCATTATTGCTGTGGTCTTTTTTTAAAAGTCTTTATATTGGTATTTAGGGTAGTCTTTAGCTATTTCTTAATTATTTAAGAAGTGTATATATACTCAAGAAAGATGTGAGATCTCACAAAAGAAATAGATTATTTTGCATCCATCTATTGAAGTAACATTGATTAGCTAGAATATAAATATATGTTTTAGGGTTTAATGTCACTGTACTCTAGAGTATTAATATTCTTCTACTGTTATAGATAGGCCCATTGCCTTTCTTTGCCACCTCATCTTAGGTAACCTCCAATTTGTCATCTGATGTCTGATGGTCCCAGTGGGTATTGTATGTTGTATCGTCTTATTTTTTTTTCCTATTGTATCTACGACTTGAGCCACCTAGTATTCGTTACTCTATTTTATACAACATAAGTCCCTCCATTTCTGTTAGTATGGTAGCAAAAAGCAAGACTTCATTTTTTCTTCTGGCTCTATAGAAGTCCTTTGTGGTCTAGACCATGTTTTCATCATCTGCTCATCTGCTATTGGACTCCTGTTTTTTCCCCAGATTTTGTCTATTGTCAGTGGTGCTATGGTGAACATTGTTGTGCATATATCTTTTTGGATGAGTGTTTTTATGTTCTTAAGATAATTATATAGAAGTGGAATTGATGGATCATACAGTAGATCTGTTTTTAATTTTTTTAATTGAAAGATTTATTGAAAAGTAGGAGGGAAAGTAAAAGAAACTACCCAGCCAATAAGTAACTTAGTGTATGCATGTGTATATCTATCTATGTATCTATGCATCTTGCATCTGTCTGTCTGTCTGTCTGTCTATCTATCTATCTATCATCTATCTGTCTCTGTCTGTCTGTCTATCTATCATCTATCTGTCTATCTATCTATCTATCTATCTATCTATCTATCTATCTCTATGTCTAAGTTCAATCTATTTGTAGTTTTTTGAGAAACCTTAATCTGTTTTCCATATAAACAGAACCAGTTTACATTCCCATCAGCAGCAAATGAGGGTTTGTTGTTTTGGGGTTGTAGAGTTGGGGTCACACCTGGTGTATGCAGGGGCTGTCTCAGGTGCTCCTGCTACCTCTGTGCTAAGGAGTTACCCTAGCACTGCTTGGGGATCTGTAGTGCTTTGTGTTAAGCTGAATCAGCTGTATGCAAGGCAAAGACATTACCTTCAGTACTGTTTTTCTTGTTCTGAGTGAGGATTTCTTTTTCTCTACATGTATGCTGTCATTTGTTTATGGCAGTTTTGATAGCAGGCCTTTCTGATGATATTGTTATTTTGATTTTCAAGTCATTGATAATTTCTAAGAATAAAGTGGATCTTAGAAGACTGAGGGACTGGAGTGATATTACAGATGATAGGATGCTTACCTTGCATAAGGTTGACCTAGGTTCTATTTCCAGCATCCTATATGGTCTCATAAGCCCCGTCAGGTAGCACAAAGCCAGGAGTCAGCCCAGAGCACCACTGGGTCTGGCCCTAAACAAAACTGAACAAAAAAGACTGATAGGAAACATTATTATTATAATTGCCTAGAGATTATTGAATAAAAAATATTCTTGTATACTTGTATCAAGAGGTCAGAACTTAGTTTTATATTAAAAAAAATTAAACTTTCTTTTTACAGCTACATCTATTCCAAAGTGCTATCGAGCTGTGATAATTCATGGATTTGTAGAAGAGCTTGTAGTCAATGAAGACCCAGAATATCAGTGGATTGATCGAATTCGCACACCACGGGCATCAAATGAAGCCAGACAGAGACTTATTTCTTTAATGTCAGGTATTTTACAAACAAAACAAAACAAAATTTCATTACTGGTGGAATTAATACTCAAGTTAAAAAAATACCTGTTTTCCACTTCCTTTTTGTATGCTATATAAAATATCTAATGTATAAATCACAAATTTATGCATTATAATCATTAGTTATAGCTCAATGCTTATAAATACACACATTTTTATCTTAATACTTCTCTCCATCCCCTCCCCGCCTTTTTGTGTGTGTGTGTGACTGCACCAAGCAGTGCCCAGCTAAAACCCCTGGTTTTATGTTCTTTCCTGGTAGGTGCTTGGGGGGACCATATCAGGTGCCTGGGATTAACCCTTGGTTGGCTGTGTGCAAGGCAAATGACCTTACTGTTCAGTGGCTGTGACCCCATGTTGATACTTTTGAAAATCAACTTTATTGCTTTAAGGACATTTTTTGTATTTGTTTTTGGTTCATATCCAGTTGTGCTCAGAGGCTATACCTGGCTTTACTTTGCAGGGCCATGCCTGGTGGGGCTCAGAATTTGAACCAGAGTCCATACAGTCACATGCCATACCAGTGTCTTAAACTTTGTGTTTTATCTCTAGTTCCTATTTATAGCTAGAAGAAATCTGAATTGGAAACTTACAATTCCTTTGTGACTAGGTAGTAAGAGGAAATTGTGGTTTATGAGGCAGCATAGAGAAAAGAACTTTGAGCAAGGAAGTAGAAGACTGGGTTCTACTTTCTTCCCTCATGCATTTATTTCTCATCTGAGTTCAGGCAATGTCTTTAAGACTTCAGTTCGAAGTTTATTTTCAGTATTCCTTGGATCACATGCTACTTTTTTTTTTTTTGGAGAATTGGCCATTTAAAAATTATATTTATGTGTATAGATGTATTGAGTAGTATATATCAGAAAATAAGAAAAAGTATACCTATATTTAGAAAATATTTTTGTTTGATTTTTTTTTTTTTTTTTTTGCCACATGTGGCAGTGCTTGGGCGTATTCCTGACTCTGCACTTGAGTATTAACTTCTGGCAGGTTTTCGGGGACCATTTGGGGTGCTGGGAATCAAACATGGATCAGATGTGTGCAACACAAGTTCCCTCCCATTGTAATATCTCCCTAAATGTTATTTTATATTCAACAAAGTTATATATTTAAAAATGTAAAATATACTTAGCATATATTTAGTATGAAAACATATAGTTACTAATATCGAATTAGGATATTACTTAGTATAAATCAATATTTTAGGTGTATATCTAATATATAATATTTATTATATTTCATTATATTTATGTTGCATGATTTATAATTATAATACATTTATTTATTTGAATACATAATGTGTCACACAATCTATATATTTATAGTTTACCAACTAGGTGATATTTACTTTTTAATATGTTTCTCCATCATCTAGCCAACTATCCCAGTTTGGAACTTTATTTTCTGTGTTCACTGCTAAATCTTTATCACATATAACAAAGGAAGAATGCCAGACACAGACAGTAAAACAGTAGCAGTCAAAATTATTTAAGCAAATGAAGATGAGTGAATGACTCTTACTTGTCAACTCTGTAAAATATAGCTAATAATATACTTCCTTGGGAGTAGATGGATAGACTAGGCAATCTTTTTAGTTTCCTTTCAAATTTGAAAATTCACTGGGGCAATTTTCTCTGTAGCCAACATATCCAGCTCAATGTCAGATTATGAATCAGGACACATTTTTTTCCCTTTGTAGGTGAACTCCAGAGGAAGATTGGCTTGAAAGTGCTGGAAATGAGAGGAAATGCGGTTGTTGGTTATTTACAGTGTTTTGATCTGGAAGGCGAATCTGGGTTAGTGGTACGAGCCATAGGAACAGCCTGTACCCTGGATAAATTAAGTAGCCCAGCAGCATTCCTTCCTGCATGCAATTCCCCATCCAAAGACATGAAGGAGTAAGTATGAATCAGTGAATTGTTTTAATGGAGCTTTTACTTATTTTCATTTGATTTCAAACATTTGAGTAGAGTGGTTCTACATGTTTTTTTTTTTCCTATTCTAGATTTTCTTATAACAGATGAACTAGCACAATTTGAAACTTAAAACTTTTTAGTTAGTCCTAATATTTTATTTCTTTTGGGCCACACCTGGTGATACTTAGGGGTTACCCCTGGCTCTGCATTTAGAAATCACTCACTCCTAGCAGGCTTGGGGATCGAATCCTCCTTGGCCACTTGCAAGGCAAGCTCCCTACCCACGTGCTCCTCTGACCCCTATTTCTAGTGTATTGATAAGAAATTTAAGCTATGCAGAAATTAAAAGTTGGTGTAGTTCTTTAGGCAGTGTATATGTGAGACATAAATTCACTGTATATTTTGCTTATTCTTTGAGGTACGCTTAAAGCACTGTAGCTGATAGTTCAGTTACCTTTATATTCAATACCCTAATATAGTCAGAGGGAAATATTGACTTGCTTGGGGATCCAAACACCAATGTCTGCTGAGGCCAAGAAGTTTATATAAATAATTGTGTGCAAAAGGGAGTATTGGAGATTGTGTAAAGTAGATACTAGCAAATATTTTCTCTCAAAAGTTAGTAACTTTTTAAGCATTTGCAATATAATTTATTTTTTTTTTTTTTGCTTGTCAAACACAAGAGCTTGTCATAGTAAAGGACTGTGTGAATAAAATAACTATTCTCTTATCTAGTTTTGATTTATGTGCCATTCTTAATGTCAGTAGGGGATGTTTTGAAATGAAGAACCTTTTTTGTTGTAGGGTTTGGAGTGGAAGAGAAAATCTCTTTCTCTTGTTGGGTCCTAGAATGATTGACTGAGACAGCTCAGGACCATCAGGACAGTGAAGGGACTTGTTCTGTCCTAAAAAGGTTTCATGAGAAACCGTAATCTAGAAATTCTTCTAGTTAAAAAAGGCCAACAACAATTTTTTTTCCAGTATATAACCAGGAGGTGCAGGTCAGTAATTTTGCTTTCAGTGTAGACCAGTGTAGGATATTTATCGAACATGATGCAAGCTGTAGTGCAGGGCGCATAGCTCCAGCTCTGTAGTAATGTTTGTTTATTTATTTATTTTTATCTTTTTTGAGTGAGCCCTGAGCACAGAGCTAAGGCCCTTATAAAGGAAGGAAAAGAGGGAGGAAGGAAGAAGGAAAGAAAGGAAGGAAAGAAGAAAAAGAGGAAGGAAAAAGGAAGGAAGGAAAAGAGAAAAGAAGGAAAGAAGGAAGGAAGAAGAGAAGGAAGAAAAGAAAGGATAAAAAGAGATAAGAAGGAAGGATGGAAAGAAAGGAATGAAGGAAAGGAAGTAAAGGAAGGAAGAAAGGAAGTAAAGGAAGGAAGAAAGGAAGGGAAGAAAAGAGGGAGAGCGAAGGAGGCATAGTGGAAGGGAAAGAGAGAAAAAGCTTCTGCTGCTTTTAACGCATCTTTTCTGCTTTTTTTTTTTTTTTTGTGGTTTTTGGGTCACGCCCGTCAGTGCTCAGGGGTTACTCCTGGCTCCATGCTCAGAAATTGCTCCTGGCAGGCACGGGGGACCATATAGGGCACCGGGATTCGAACCAATGACCTTTTGCATGAAAGGCAAAAGCCTTACCTCCATGCTATCTCCCGGGCCCCCTTTTTCTGCTTTTTAACGCATCTTTCCTCAATGTTTATTTTTTTTTACTTTTCTTAGACCAACAAGTAGTTCGAATTCCATTACTCAGAGATGCTGAAATTCTTCCCACCTTAGATCAAAGAGGGTTGACTCGAAAGCAATGGCAGTCATCAGAAATTTTTCTCTTTAAGCTTATTCTTTAAAAAAAAAAAACACACAAAAAACTTCTAATGTCCTCTTAGTTAATTTTAATCACAAGAGGGAACACTGCTTAATTTTATTAGGAAACACAGACTCATGAACTCTTTTAACTAAAGATTTGCTTATATTCCATTTAAAATCACTTAAGATATGAAGTGCATGTTGCTGCATAGTCCAAGTCAGATAGGAGGAGCCACTTTTTTTTTTTCTTTGTTTTTTCGGGCCACACCGGTTTGATGCTCAGGGGTTACTCCTGGCTAAGCACTCAGAAATCACCCATGGCTTGGATGGACCGTATGGGACGCCAGGGGATCAAACCACGGTCCTTCCTTGGCTAGTGCTTTCAAGGTAGACACCTTACTTCTAGTGCCACCTCGCCGGCCCCGAGGAGTCACTTTTTGAGGAATTAGGATTAATAATCTTCTTTTCTTAGCAAGTTTAAGTAAAGCGCCCACCCATTCTTCTTCCCTTACTCCACTTTTATCTATACTGCTTGAAGGGGCTTAGATTTTGTGCCTGTGTTGTAAGAAGTTGTTTTTTTTTTAAGACGTTTTTATCTTTTCACAAAATTATTTGATGAAGAAAGAAAATTGTATTACCTATATATATATCTGTTGGTATCTTAGAATTGTGTATGGAGAGTAGAGGGGATATGTTTTGCTTGCATTCAAGTTGAGTTCTATTAATGCAAATATTTTGTGACTGTACTTTTTCTTCTTACTTTTTTTTTTTGTAACCATTTGCTTTAATTTGTCAAGTATTCGCACCATGAAGAATTTAATTTGCCTCATTAAGGTTTTCTGAAAGCGCCCGATTACATGTCTAGTGATTAAAAATAACCAAGTAAATGGATCTATAAACTGATTCTTTTCAGCCAGTTTCTTTGTATTTTTGATAATGAATTAGGTTGGTGGTAGTTTAATATTATCTTATGATTCAGCTGATTATAATCTAGTATTTAATTATAGCATTGTTGATACTAGACAAGAATTTGATGAAAGGTAGTTTGGATTATGTTTCTCTCTGACTGGGTTTAATTTTAGAAATTATTCTCAGTAAGGGAACCTTTGCATGGAGACTAGTAGGAATTAGCAATTAAAGAGTATATTATGGCTATGATGTAGTGTATTTTAATTTTAAATTGAACATTTTACAGTGTTCATTTTATTTTGACTTGGTGAGTGGTTTATTCTCTTTCATCACTATGGTAAATTTCATTTGTAGATGTTTAATGAAATGTAAGATGTAAATCTCTGGAGTTATCTAACTGAACTCTCTTGGTGGTAGAAATGCATTTAAATGCATTTATTGCCCTTTCTACTTAAAAAATTAAATGCTTTTAGAAAGGCTTTAGTTCTCAGTTCTCCATATGGCACTGGTTTGTAGCCATTAAAGTCTGTTAAACCCTATAACAAAGAAATTGCAAAATTTTAGTTGTTTGTCCAATTAAAAAAAATTAGACAGCAGTGAGAGATTTCGTTTTTTTTTTTCAAATAGTAAAATACAAATTAAATTTAAACTAGCAGCAAAAGTAGAAATATCTCTCCTATAACAAAAGTAGTAATATTTTGAAAAATTAGTCCCTAGACTATTAAATACAATTGTTGCCAATTAATAATAGCTTATGTTTTTAGCTTTGGAATTATGATTCTGAAAGAATGTGCAGTGGGTAATTGAAAAGCCAAGAAAAGTTGCATCCTTTGCTTGCTTTTAATTTGAGTTCTGGAAATGGGAATTGAGGGACCCGAGCAATAGTACATTGAGTAGAGCATTTTCCTTGCACGTGGCTGACCCAGGTTTGATCCCTGGTATCCCATAGGGTTTCCCACCCCCAGCATCACTAGGAGTAATTCCTTTATGCAGAGCCAGGAGTAACCCTTTAGTAACATTTGGTGTGGCCCACAAACAAACAAAACAAAACAAAAAAGGAAGTGCTAACTTTTAATATATGAGTATTTCTTCTAATTAATTATGTATAAGAAAAGGTGGCATATAGTGAACCAGAAGTGAATATGATATCACGGGTGCTTATTTACATTCATTGGTCCTCTATTCTATTAACTGTGTCCTTTCAGCTATATTTCTTCTTGATGATTTTCAGTGTCACACAAGTATATATGTATGCCCATGCATGTGAACCAAATACATATACACAAGCTCATAGTGGTGGTCCATTGCAGAATAGAATTTCAACACATTTTCAATGCAGAATGTAGTTTAATAAATTCTTTTAACATTGAAATAAGACCTATATCATACACAGACAAAAATTACACTGGTTTATTCATTTTTTTTTTTTTTTTGTGAGGGGGTGTTTTCAAAGCAGTACTCAAAGGATAGGGGACTCCTTCCTGGCAGCACTGAGTGTGACAGATAGCATAGACAGATGAGAAAGAATCGATTAAGCTCAGTGGTGCTAAAGACCTTTAGGTCTAAACCTGGTAGTACTGGTAGCAGGGAAAGGTGGGGTTGGGGCAAGTGTGTGGTACCAGACATCAAACTCAGAGCCTTGCTTATGTGTGCTCCTCCCTTTGAGCTCTCCTCCGCTTCTTAAAGAATTTCTTAAAAACTGTGACCCATTGCTTTATTCCCAGTAAACTGAAATTTCAAGCTATATATTTGTGCTGCTAAAACTATTACTCTTCTCATTTCTTTTATCTGTTTAGTTCACTCGTCCCTTTTTAGTACTGTCATTTTTCATATCCTTAAAGTTATTCCTGTCTTGAGACTTTGACAGAAACAATGCAGGTAGCTTTCCTTATAGAACATTATAACTGATTATTATGTCAGCAGGTATTCCTACCTTACTTCCCAAGGTAAATATATTAAATATAGATCAATGTAAGTACTTCGTATTTCACTTTACGTTTGTGGGCATTTTCTCCCCCAAATGCTGCATAAGACATTCTGTGGTAATCAAATAATAGGAAAAATCTGAAATCAATTTAAAATCTGACCGTAGTTTTGTCCAACCATTCCACAGATAGTTCCGCTTGCCACTTTTTTAAACTCACATTATTAATCTGATCCTTTACAGCTATGGCTTAACATTAATATTGAGCTATTCCTCCTTAATTCCAACTTGATTTCTGCATGCTTGGGATTCAGAAAGAATTTCTTTTTCCCTAACTAAAAGCTCCTTTGAAATAATTTTAACGTAACTTTGCTATCTACTGTATGTATTGTTTTCTTTTCTTCCACTGTGACCGCAAATTCCCTCAGGTCTCCGCTGGTTCATCCTCCAAGCCATGGATGCCGCTCGACTCACAACAGCCCAATTCACACTGCTACTGGCTCACGACTTACTCAGAACTTCTCTGTGTCTGTTCCCACTCTCATCTACACTGGTACGAGACCGCTCAGACTTCAGAGCTGGGGAAGGCAGGCCACGGGCACAGTGGCTGCAGAGGGCAGGCAGGCAGGTAGCTAGGCACGCACCCAAGGCTTTGCTTCTTCCTTTTCTTGCTTGAAGTCCAGCTGCAATGAAGAAATCCTGTCTTTAGTCACCAGTGAGGCTCTGACACCATGGAAGCGAGTGTTCTTCCAGCTTCCAAAGTCTCTTCCATAGATCACTAAGCACCCTATCATGTATTTTGGGCAATTATCTCTGTGTTGCTTGGACTAGAAGTCAAGTTGCTGATTGGATTTGAAATGCACTAGCTGCCAAATCGCTCATTTTCTTCATGTACAAAAACCTATTACATTGGGGTTGGTTTTATTCTGTGGAAGAGACCTATTGGAAAACAGGTAAGCAACAATTTTGCAAAAAATGCAGTATCTCTCTGTAGCTATATTCCTTCCTCAAATGTGTTTTTAGCTGTGGCACTTAGATGCTATAGGATAAGGAAACATTTTTCTTTGGACAATAACTGTGTGTGCAAATATAAAAGTTACGGATATTTACACACACCACTTGCAGTCATCGTTTTTTTCTTTTGTGACTTAAAAAACATTGTTTATTTGAAAATATTTTCAATCATGTATTCTTTTTATTTCTCCTTTTAATATTTTTACTCCCTAAGTCTGTCATTTCACGCTATTTTGGCTTTTTTTTTTTTTAACTCGGCTTAGGAACTGTTTCAATGCAGATAATTATTTATCTGGAGAAGGATGAATGGTTAAGCAGCAACTGGTTCTCTTTGACCTCATTCCCAACTCTACCTGTGAGAAATGACAGCAGGCCCTCCCCAGTTTTTGCCTGGTGCGTGGATCATGCTGCCGTCCATCAGGTTTTCGGGCGCATGATTACTTAATATTTCTCCACCTTCTTCTGGCAGGCTTCCCTTCAATGAAGATCCCAATCCCAATACTCACTCATCAGGACCCTCTACCCCTCTGAAAAACCAAACTTATTCCTTTTCACCTTCCAAGTCCTACAGTCGACAGTCCTCTTCATCTGACACAGATTTGAGTTTGACACCCAAAACTGGTAAGGCGCCTCTGCCCACTTTTATGTTTTCCTTTTTTATTTATTTTTTATATTTGCTTTTGTTTCTTATTAGCTTTCCATCCAAGCCTTTCTTCCTGTTTTGGCATTTAAGTTTAAAAGCTCATGTGAATGCAGATCCTTTTAGGTTCCTGTAGAGGAAATACTGACATTTTGTATGCTTTGAAAATTATCTTGCATAGGGAGATTTACTCAGTGTTGATTGAGGCATAGTCAGAGGTTTAATTTTGCATGGAGGTATTTTTCATTTCATGCTCAAATTAAGAGGAAAGTGTTTGAATGGAAGGTGGCAGCAATATATTACAATCTACTCTTTTTGCATTGATTTTGTGTGTGTGTGTGTGTGTTCGTGCATGCGTGCGTGCAGAAGTGCGCTTTTTGGGCCACACAGCTCAGGGGTTACTCCGGTTACTCCTGACTGCACTCAGAAATCACTCCTGGCTTGGGGGACCATGTGGGATGCCGGGGAATCAAATTGTGGTTCATACTAGGTTAGCACGTTCAAGGCAAATGCCCTACCTCTCTGGCCCCAAGCATTGATTATTTTTTAATTTGTTTTTTTTTTCTGAATTTAATGATGAGATCTTATTATTTCTAAAAAAAAAAGGCCTTCAGAATAACTGAAATGGTTAATTAACTGTAGCTATATATTTATTAATATTTTTAAGACATTTGGTTTTGCTAGCCTTACTCTTATAAATGGCACTTTTACTTATTCTTACATATTTCAGAGTTTAGATTTATCATTTTCTGCAGCACCTCATAGTCCCCTTTTCACCATCAGGAGTAACCCTTAGTAGAGATAGAGTTCCTGAGCCAAGCCAGTTGTGGTCCCTAAATCCAAACAAACAAAAACTTATTTTTCCCCTTTCCTGTTTGTATTTTGAGGATCTTTATGAATGTTTATAGTAAAAAGTTGATAAATCAAATTAGTTTTATACTTCTTAAACTAAAATGATCTCATTGACATATTCAGTACTTTTTTTTGTTTGTCTTCTTGTGGTGCCAATGACCAAAACCAGGTTCTCACACATGCATGGCATGTGCTGTATTGTATCCCTTATTCCCAAAATGATGATGATGACGACGACTTTTTTTTGTATTTGAGGCTTCACTCAGTGATGCTCAGGGACTACTCATGGCATGGACTCACATCCACTAGTTCTCAGGCAAGGTACCTAGTATCCAGCTCAGTCCTCCCACACGCAAAGCTTGTGGCCTTGCCCTTTTGAGCTATTTCCCCAAGTACCTACATTATTCCTTTATTTTATTTTATTTTTTTTGGAAGAGAGAAAAGGATTTTCGGAAATTCCTCCATTTGCCCTTAGCTCCTAAAGAGCAGCCAGCTCCAAGGAAACACAAGAGGGAGACTTCCTTTCCATCCAAGTATTTAATCTGAAGGAAAATGGCCACACCTAGAGGGTGGGACCAGGTGGTCTCAACACCAATCCAAGGCGGTACAATCAAAGGTATTTCCAACCAATGAGTAACAAGGCATATACTGAGTGAGGTAGAAACAGATCAATCCCAGTAATCCTACATCTCCCCCTATTTGACTTTATAGAAAAAATGCAAAAATAAGAGGTAACATAAGGTAATACACTCCAAGGGAAAGAGAGCTACTAAGGGAAAGATGGATGACTCTAAAATTAAAAAGGATAGCATAATTTTTTTTGCATAGGCGCAAAATGTCTTAATAATATTAATATATAGCCTTAAAAGTCTTAAAAATATTAATATATAGCTACAGCTAATTAACCATTTCAGTAATTCTGAAGGCCTTTTTTTTTTTTTTTGGTTTTGGGGCCACACCCGGTGACGCTCAGGGGTTACTCCTGGCTATTCGCTCAGAAGTAGCTCCTGGCAGGCACGGGGGACCATATTGGGCATCAGGATTCGAACCGATGACCTTTAGCATGAAAGGCAAACCCTTTACCTCCATGCTATCTCCCGGGCCCCTTGAAGGCCTATTTTTAAGGAAAAAGTAGATGTAAAGTTAAAAGCAAATAGTCTGAAATTTATGAAAATACTGTTTTGTGCCTAGCAGTTTACTGGCCAGAATGATGAATGCATATTTTAAAAGTTCATATTTTATGTTATTTAAAATATAAGATTTACTATTTTTAACAATTTTATAAAATGACTCCAGATTGAAGGCATCAATGAAACAATGGAAATAATAAGAAGGAAATCTAATTTCTAAATCAATGCTGCTGTTCTTTTTTATTTTTTTTGTGGAGGGCACACCCAACAGTGCTCATAGATTACTCCTGGTGGTGCTTGGGATATCAAACCGAGGTCAGCTGTGTACAAGGAAAACATTCTACTCATTGTACTATGACTCTGGACCAGAAAGGAATTTTAAAAATAATTATATGTTTCCTTTCTATTTTATAAATGTAGTCACAAATTGTAAAGGTATTAAAGAACATTTTTTTTGTTTTAAGAATAAAATTTTTATACATTTTTAGTCCATAAAATTTTGTATGTTTCCTTTCTATTTTATAAATGTAGTCACAATGTGTAGATATTTAAATAATAAATTTTAATACATTTAAAATTATGAATGATGTCTAAGAATAGTTTTATTTTGATATTAATTGGTACTTTGAAATGCAGTATCTTAACTGTATTTATACTATAAAACAGCCATTCAAATTTTAGGGACTTTAAAATAAAAAAAAAAAAGGAATAAGAGGGGCTGGAGCAGTAGTATGGTGGGTAGGGAACTTTTCTTACATGTGGTTGACTTGGGTTTGATCCCCAGAAATCCATATATTCCCCTAAGCCCCCAAAGAGTAATTCTTCAGTGCTGAGCCAGGAATAACTCCTGAGCATTTTTGGATATGGCCAAAAAAACAAAACAAAAAAAAAAAAAACCTAAAAATAAAAAAAATGGAACTTTGGAATTAATTACTATAACAATCAAAATAGGACTTAGGATAATATTTTAAGAATAAATTTGTGTGTGTGAATGTGTGTGGTTGTTATTTTGTTTTTGTCTTTGGGCCATACCTGACTGTACTAAGGGCTTACTCCTAATTCTGTGCTCAGAGAAAACTTCTGGTTGTGCTCAGAGACCATAGTGTGATGCCACGGATCAAATCTAGGTTGACCAAGGCAAGTGGTCTTGTAAACTCTCTCTGACTCTGAAAAATGAAGTTTCTAAAAAAATTTAAAGCTTTTCCCATTGACGTTCTTTGTATATTCTAAGCCATTTTTTCAATAATAGTTTTCTTTGCCAGACCACAAATACATTTTTTTAAAAAGTATTTCCTTGCTTTTTCTGTTTGTTTGTTTTTTTTATCTTCAGTTCATCATGAAGGCCACAGAAATCTCAAAAAAATGTGTCATGTGACAGACCTCTCTGCTGTTAGCTTCTAGTAGGCAGTCAGGATTGTCTTCTCAGTGGAAACTAGTTTGTTTTTATTTCTTCGCCTAAATTTTTAGGATGGAAATTTTCATTGATAACAGATACTATTATTCTATGTTTCTATTCTATTCTATTAGCTTTTTCTAAATCAGGTACATTGTTTAATGTATATTTTGTGGCTTTCACAGCATAGTTAAATAGAACATAAAAACAATATTTGGAATTTTTGGCCCTTTCTCATGAGCCTCTAAATAGCTTCAGGTACTCCTGATCAGTGCTCAGACGTTTTTGTGGAGATTTATTTTATCTTTCTTTTATTGCCTTTTCTTTTTTGTGGAGATTTAAAGTGCTGAAGTTATGATTGTTTTATAATTCCTAAAGTCAAATTAAAAAAATGATTCTCTGCCTTCTAATTTACCTCTATACAAAATTAATCTCTAGAGAAAGAATTAATACGATGATTGTAATGAAAATATGTAAAGGAGCCAAAGCTAGAATAAGCTTAGACTGCGAAAGTTTTTTTTTTTATCTTTGCAATTAAATCCTTCTGCTTAA
>PVKC010005603.1:0-32824 GCA_004027635.1 Crocidura indochinensis | reverse complement strand
CTTAACAATATTGGAGAAATTTGTGTAGTTGCTACACAGCTATAGATAATTGCTTCAATGGTATAGGAAAACAGATAGTCCAATTAAAAAAGAAAGTAAATATAATCTAAATATCAAAGGACTGAACTCCTCTATCTAGCAGCCTAGTGTGACTGAATGAATCAGAAAATGATCATTTTTGTTTGGCTTATAGGAAACATATTTGAATTTTCATGAAAAACATAGACTTGGTATAAATAAAAAAAAATGCCTTTCATGTAGGAGTAGAATAAAATTAATGATAGAGGTTGGAATGCTAGTATTGAGTAACATGCTTGCGAGTATGGGGTCTACCAGTTTCAATCCCCTGTATCGCAACTGTCTCTCTTGTCTGCCAGGATTGCTTCCTGAGGCATAGAGCGAGGAGTAGTCTCAAGCACTGCCAGGTTGCACTGGTCAAGAGAAGTGGGTTTTTCTGTTATTGACTGAAACTCAACTGCAATCATGTTTGTAATAACTTTGCTTAAATAAAGATATTATTAAGAAGATTATTAAAAAAGAAAATATAATAACAACAGTGGTACTCAAAATTGCATCAGATCAAGTAATATTTATCAAAAAAGTAATGATATCACATATTGACGAAGAGCTTAAAAGCTTAAAAAATCAAGAATTTTTACCAGATAAAAATACATTAATGTTTATAAAGAATAGCTAATAGACCCACATAAGTACATTGATGAAACACAGTAGAATTAGACTTTAAGAATTGACAAATGGAACCCGGAAGATAGCATGGAGGTAAGGCATTTGCCTTTCATGCAAAAGGTCATTAGTTCAAATCCCGGTGCCCCATATGGTCCCCGTGCCTGCCAGGAGCAATTTCTGAGCATGGAGCCAGGAGTAACCCCTGAGCACTGCCGGGTGTGACCCCCCCCCCCAAAAAAAAAGAATTGACAAATAAACTGGACATAAGGGGACAATAGCTTTAAATGAAGAATTGAAAGAACCATGATTAATATCCATGTAACCTTCAGTCTAAGAAAAATCATTATTATATATTTCTCTATAGTATACATGAAAATTTATTCAAAATTAAACACGTGTGGTATAATTTGAGTATACATTAATTTATAAAAGGAAAAATCATATCAAGTATCTTCTTAGAGCACATATTCTGAAGTTAGAAATTAACTTTGAAAGTGAGAAAAATATCCATTATTTGGATAATGAAAAAGATGTTGTTAAATTACTGTTGGTTAAAGGTAAAATTAAACAAAAATCAAAATATTCTTCATCATAAACGAGAACAAAGATATCTCTCAGAGCCAATGGAATGCAAAAAAGGAATATCAAGATAGAAGTTAATGACTGTATAGCTTACATTGGGAAAAGGTAAGAAGTTCATAGCTTAATTTTGATATGGAAGCATGTAAATTTACAATACTTTTCAAAATAATGTATATCAATATTATAATGATGTATAATTAAAACACAAACATGAATTACATTTAGAAATAAAACATTTTGCCAAATTATTTTATGCTTTAAAACTATTTTTTCAGAAATAATTTCCATAGTTAAATATATCATCGATTATAATTAATACTGTCTTCATTCTTTCAATTTATTTTGTATATAAGCATTCTTTTATCAGGGCCAGATAGTAGCACAGCGAGTAGGGTGTTTTCTGTACACGGGCCACCTGCTATCCCTTTTAATTATATGGTCCAAAGAAGCTGCCAGGAGCAACTTTGGAGTGCAGAGCTAGTAGTAATCCCTTAGCGCAGTCAGGTGTGGCCCCAAAACCAATGACTAATTATAGTAATAATAATAATTATTATATCAGGACTGAGCAGTAGAATACAGTGGGAAGTAACTTACCTGCATGTACTTGACTTAGCTTCAGCAGCTTACACCTCAAATGGGCCTTTGAGTCTTTCAAGAGTAAGCCCCAATCAGGCACCATTTGGCCCCAAAACAAACAAAATAATCTCAAGCAAAAAAAATAGATCCCTTATTATTTTAGACTGTTAACTGTTTCAAGAAAAAAGGCAAATAACTTAATTTTAATATTTAATTCTTAATATTTTTAAATAATAACAAAATTTTGTATAGTAAAAATATGAAATCTTTCCTGAATTTGTTGGAAACAGTTTTCCCTATTTGATTATACTTGTATTAATATTCAAGTAACATTTATTAAAGTTGTATATATATATTTTTTAAATGCCTAAGAAAGAAATTTGATGTGTTTATGGGACTGGTAGGGATTCTTATTTAGACATAAGTATTCTTAATTTATTTTATACTCTTGTGGAGGAAATGACTAAGATAAACAGATCACCTCAGGGGAATGCTCTTATTTGTTCATTAAATACAAAACAATCGATCACCTGTTCTTTTAGGCCCCTGGGAAACCTGTATCAAGACAGTATGAGAAAAAAGCACAAAAAATTTTAAGATATTACGTACTTTTATATTTGTTTGCTTTATTTTTGAATTTGTCAATTATATGAATTAAAGGCATCAGGAGAATAATTGAGCTCCAGATATAGAAAACGATATCAAATCAAAGTGCATAGAAAGGAAAATTGAAAAAGCACATGAAAAGGGAAAAGTAAGCATCTGAGTGTAGTGTATATGAGAAATATGAATTTCAAAAAAGTAGCTAATATAAAGTTTTCTAACTTCATTAGCCTACTGCCCTTTCAGGGGAAAAAAAAAGGCAGTTCACTCAGTGTCCTCCAGAAAAAGTACCTTCTTTATGTAAGGTCAATACCTCTAAATAAAGCACCTCATAATTGCACTATTGGATCCTGGATGATTCCAGAGTATTCCAGAAAGCAAGATATAAAAGAAACTATTTCACATGAGGCTTTATGATAAGGATTCATCGTTTGATTATTTTCACCCTTTTAAAAGCTAATTCATAAATCAGATTCTCTAAAATAGTAATTTATATCTAAATAAAAAAGTAGAAGGAGAGAGTTTATAATACCATAACCTTCTTAACTAAGTTAGAGATACTCATTCTATTTTTTTTTTTCAGAAATAATATCTGGTACAATACAAAGTAAAACTGGAAAAGAACATATTTGGAATGCAAATCTTTAAATATTTCTATGGAAGCCAATTTTAAAGTGATATAAAAATCATTAAAATCATTCAGGTATTCAGAGAAATGGAGCAGCAGGTAAGAATCTTACCTTCAGGGGCAGGGCGGTGGCGCTGGAGGTAAGGTGCCTGCCTTACCTGCGCTAACCTAGGACAGACCTCCGTTCGATCCCCCGGTACCCCATATGGTTCCCCGTGCCTGCCAGGAGCGACTTCTGAGCGAATAGCCAGGAGTAACCCCTAAGCGTCACCGGGTGTGGCCCCCCCCCCAAAAAAAAAGAAACTTACCTTCAATATAACGGATTCTAATTCTATTGCCAGCTACACATATTGTACTCTAAGCCAGGAATAATCCTTGAGCACAGAAACAGGAGAAAGTACTGAGTACATTATAAGTGTGACTCCCAAATCCAAACCCCCCAAAAAGGTGGGCTGAGAAATAAAGTTTAGTTTAATAATAGATTAACTGTTTTGTAGACTCCAGGCTCCATATTTATCTCCTGGCACCACAAAATCACACACACTAAATGAATATTGTCTTACAAATTCAAGGATTTAGTCAGAATTATTGATATACATTTTATAAAAGTCAATTTACATATAGTTCTGTTTGATTAAATGCTGTTCAGTGGCAGTATTTTGATAAAAAGTGTTTACTTTTTGTTCTTGAAAATCTGTTATATTTGTACATTAAGTTTTTGTTTGTTTGTTTTAAGTTTTGGGACACACCCAGTAACACACAGGGGTTACTCCTGGCTATATGCTCAGAAATCGCTCTTGGCTTGGTGGTGCAGATGGTACGCCTGGAGAGCAAACTATGAGACCCAAAACAAATAAACAAACAAACAAAAAACCCCTCAAAGTTAGAATATGAAATGATGAACACTTCTATAAATGAAATTAAGTGGTCTTAAATTGATATCAAGGGTTCTGAAAGTGAATTGTTGGAGCTGAAGAAGAAATAAATTATAAAGAATTGCATTAACCTAGAAAACTACATATTGACATATTTTTTTAGTTTTTTCAATTAAAAGAACTAGAAAATTAGGAAATTAAAAGCAAGTAATAAAAAATTCTAGAGCAGGTGACTTGAATACATGAATAAATTTGATAGCTATCACCTGAGGTTTATTAAAATTTAACACATATATAGAAAAGAGTAATCATTTTTTCTAAGGGTAAATTTATTTTTATTTGTTAGAATTTATGGAACTATTTATCATAATTTGTATGTGTAATTTTTATTGTAGAATATTAGAATGAATATTTCAGGTCAGTTTAAATAAGTTAATTTAAGTCAGCAATAGAGAAATGAAAAATATCCTACAATTAAATTCTATTTTCTAAGAGTTGATGCTGTTTTTGTTTTTGTTTTTTTTGAGTCACACCCAGCAATGCTCAGGGATTGCTCCTACCTCTGCACTCAGAAATCGCCCCTGACAGGCCTGGGGGACCATATGGGATGCTGGGTTTCGAACCACCTTCCTTCTGCATGCAAGACAAATGCCCTACCTTCATGCTATATCTCCGGCCCCGATGCTGATTTTATTTTTTAATTTTAAATCTGATTCCAAATAAAGCAGTGTCTAAGAATGTGTTATTTGTTTATAGGGCCACAACGGATGCGAGGGATGGATGCTTGAATCTATCCCAGGTAGGTAGCTTGAAAGGCAAAGGACCTACTGCTGTCAAATCACTCCTGACCAATGTGTGCTTTTAGATAAATTAGGCAAGGAAGATTAGTTTAAATAGTACATAAAAAAAACAAAAGACATTAATATGTTTTTCAAAATGAAATGGTCTCATACTATTTTATTTCAATGATATTAGTTTCTAGGATAAGATTAAATGGGTAGCTATTAAAAGGGTCTTGAACAGCATAAAATAATAATTTGTAAGTGCTCAAATTGATAGATATAAGCCAGAAGTTGATAATAAAATAAGATAACTTAGTACCATGTTAAATACATAGATTTTTTTTAAGTCCTGGTTAAGTTGTACATTTTTATAGCGGTAAATATTTTGTCATTATGTTTTTCTATTTTATTCTCACTTTTTGTTTAGCCACTGTTTCTCCCCCATATTGGTTTTTATTTTTTGATGACTGGAGGGAGCAGGGATCACCAAAAAGGTGCTCAGAAGGCTCTTCATCCCACCTTGGTACAGCACTCTTGGACTCTCAGTATTGGGGTTACCTGAGCTGCACCCAGAAGTACTAGAAAAGTTTATGACTACATCTGGTAATGTGTGAAGAATCATGTTCTCATGCTAAGAATATCAGATGGACTATATCCCAGCCTCCCAACTACTAAATGGATATTAAGTTTTACATTTTGTCATGAATAAAAATAGTTTAAAAACATTTTTGAAGATATTTTCCTTAAAAAATTCATTTTAGTTATTTTATAAAGGGATGGATTGATATAATTTTATGTCTAAACAGATTCTTCTATTTTAAGTTGGTTTCATATTAACTAATTATGATACATGCTTATAGAAAACAAACTTTCAAAACCACATAGCAGAAAAAACACTTATCAATTTAAAATTTCACAGTTAAATATTGAAATATATATAATTTTGATGGAATAATAAAATCTTGGATATTTTTGTTCCCCCCAAAATGCACGTGATAAAACATTGGCAAACTATTTTATATCTTTACATTTTAAATGATTAATGATATATTTATATTGACAGGCAAAAGATAAGAATATTTTTCAAAGTTCAATTTTAAGTTGTTTATAACCCAGAACATATACTTGAAGTAATATTATATTTGAAGTATATATATATATGTATATATATAAGAATATAAACTTGAAGTAATGTTATGATATATAATAAAGGACAAAATTTTCTTTTCATGTTGAGTCAAAATTCTTTCTTGAATTCATTTTAATACGTAATAATTTATTCATAACATGAACATTATAGATAGAACACTCATGTATTGTCAGACTCATTGTTCCATTTCTTTGATAATAAAAGAGAATATTTAAGGCATTCAAGTTCTATCTTAAAAATTCAAACAAGTGTTCAAACAAACACAGATGTAAGCTACTGTTCACTAATACTATATTGCATGTAAACATACCAATACAAAGCTAAAATAAATGTTATTTTATATCTAATCAAGTTTCATTTTATTAACATATTAAAATAAGAAAATATACTGATTTTTAAATAAAATATTTTCATCTCTAGTGGTGGCACAATAAATCACTCCTTTATGGTTAGTCTAATGCTGAGCAATGATAAAATCACAAACACACATAATGAATACAAATGAAAGGTAATAGTTAGCTAAATAATTTGTGCCACATAGATGTATGAAACACTAATTTAGAAATTTCTAGCAACCAAAGGGAATATCAATGAGAAATAACCTACGGCAAGAAAGAATCAGTTTGATGAATTGGGTTATATTAAAGAAGTTCTGAGACTTTTTCTATTTTCAACTCTTGCAATAAAATAGACAAAACTTTCATGTGAAAAAGTAATATTTTACTCTTAGAAAATGAAAACTTCGAACCTTTCCTTAAGGGAAGAACTTTGCATTTAAACCATTGGCTCTTAAGAGACATTTTCAGGATGAAAAAAATCAAAAGACTCATTTTTACTTGGAGCATTAAAAAAGATAAAACACATGGGGCTCCTAGTAGTCCTCTCATTTAAGTTTAGTGTCACGATGATTTGATAGGGCCTGAACATTCATTTAAAAAGATATGCCAAGTAATTAAAAATATTGTAGGTAAGTTGAACATTTGACCTATTTGCTTATTTTAAGCTCTGCCTCGGGATCACTTCTATTCCACATTGTAGGCTATTTCACAGAAGTTATAGGCCATGCATATATTTTAACATGATGAATGTTGGTATTAAAAGGCTACAGTGTGTCCCATCTGAGGCAGGACTTTATATCAATGTGGAACTTAGTGTGAGATTGAGGGTTACTGCTGCACCCTAAGGAATCAAGAAAAGTCATATTCTAAAGTAATAAATATTCAAACTGAGCAACATATAAATGTACTATTTTTATCCCAAGAACTGCATTAGAGTTTTAAAAATATAATTCCTTTTTATATCAATGCTTGTTTAATGTCAAGTATTGATTAACTCATTCATTTATGCATTCTCTTGTTTATTCAGCAAGGTTACTAAGCTTTGTCTGTGCTTAATTTTTATTGAATATTTTTATATCCAAATACTATATTGTCTGAATAAAACTAACACGAGTTCCCAGTTCCTCTTAGTGGATGAAACAATATGAGAAATTAAATATATGGTGTTAGTAGTAATTATAAGCTTGATGAAACAGTGATAGATTGGAAAGGCACACTATAAGTTCAGTAAACACATTTATAGTAAACCTTGCTGATCAACTGAAATTTTGGGAATGATTCAATGGATGAAAGCACAACACTATGTGGATAAGGGGAAGTTTTTCCTTCCAGGAAGAAAAATATAAACAATGGGAACCAGAATGGCATATAGAACAAATATAATAATTATTGTAGAATTAAAGGAAATAAATTAAGGGAATTAATTAAAAGAAAATAAATTAAAAGGAGTTGAAATTTTCAGTGAATTATAAGTTCACAAAAATTTGGCATTTTTTCTTATCTTCTGCTTTTTCTTATTAAAATAATGAAGAGGGCCCGGGAGATAGCATGGAGGTAAGGCGTTTGCCTTTCATGCAAAAGGTCATCGGTTCGAATCCCGGTTCCCCATATGGTCCCCCGTGCCTGCCAGGAGCAATTTCTGAGCATGAAGCCAGGAGTAACCCCTGAGCACTGCCGGGTGTGACCCAAAAACCAAAGAAAAATAAAAATAAAAAAATAATGAAGATATTGAGCTAAGTAAGAATAGACTATGTAAATGAGATTTTAACAATAACATTTAGGTTATTATAAAAAAAACTAACTAGGCATAAGCAAGAATGGAATCATGCTAGTTAGAGGAGTCCCCAAAATATTAGGTGAGAAATGACAGTGTAGATTAACTACTTAAAACACATCAGGTACCTCATGAATATTGATTGTATAAAAAAGAGAAATTAAATATAAGGTTTTTTTTCCTCCTTCAAAAACTCAGGTTTTTTTCTTCTGTCAAAATATAGGATTCTTTAATAAATTTGAATTTCATATAAATGACAAATTTTTTGTTCTTTTTTTGTTTGTTTGTTTGGTTTTTGGGTCACACCCAGCAGTGCTCAGGGGTTACTCCTGGCTCCATGCTCAGAAATTGCTCCTGGCGGGCACCGGGGACCATATGGGGCACCGGGATTCGAAAGGATGACCTTCTGCATGAAAGTCAAACGCCTTACCTCCATGCTATCTCCCGGGCCCCAAATCTTTGTTTTTTTAATAATGATTTTTATTTTGATCAACGTGGATTACATATCTTTCATAGTAATATTTTAGGTACATATTGACATTGGATCAGGGGAATTTCCACCACAAAACTTGTCCTCCCTCCATCCTTGTTCCTAGCATGCATCCCATATTTCTCTCCTTTACCCCAGTTCTGCTAGTATAAGTGGTCCCCCATGTATCTTGTAAATTGGGTATCGATTCTGTTGTCATTGCATTGAGTTTGGAATTTAAGTCCCATCATTTTTATTACTACTTAGTGGTCATACAACTGTTTGGTTTGGGTGCCTTCCATTGTTTCCCCCTCAAATTGAAAGGTGGAATAAGTTGGTTCAAGTTATATGGCTCTGTTTGAAGAGAAGAAAAGAATTAATAAATAAAATGTGGGTATTTATCAAGCAAGCAAAGAATGGGTGGGGTCCTTCTCGAGGCTATAAATATTAATTTGAGAGAAGAAAATCAAAAAGGAAGAGCAGCACATCAACAGGGGTCCGAGAGATATCATGGAGGCAAGAGGCAAGGCATTTGTCCTGCATGCATAAGGACAGTGGATCAAATCCCAGCACGGCACTTGTCCCCCGAGCCTGCCAGGAATGATCTCAGATCATAGAGCCACGCCTATGAGCACTGCCAGATGTGACCCAAAAACAAAAAAAAAGTTAAACAAACAAAACAAAACAGAACATAAAAGAAAGACATCAACAATACAAAAAGGAAAATCAAACAAAAAAATCCAAAAACACATCACAGCAATAAAGACTAACATCTAACCATGGACACTAACCATGGTCCTAAAATAAAAACAAGACAAAGCATAAAAAACTGAAAACAACAACAGCAACAAAAATGACTAACACCCCCCCCCTAATCATTTTGTGCTGCTTTCTTTTTTCCTTCATAAGCACAGAAAATATTGGGGAAATCAGAAAGGGAATCACCTTGGCCTAATAGATACAGGTTTCCAAAATCTTTAGATAGAGAGGTCTGATTTTATCATCCCTGAGGGAACAAAGCGTTCCATATACCACAAAAGGACCCAAGGGAGAGTAAATGAGCATGTACGGAGTTGGTAGTTATTCCCAATGGCAGTGTATTTCAAAGGCAGAGAATACTTTGTTTTTTTTTTTTTTTTTTTTGTTTAGAAGCCATCTCAAGATGTTCAGGCCCTGGCCTGGGAGATAGCATGGAGGTAAGACTTTTGCCTTTCATGCAAAAGGTCATCGGTTCGAATCCTGGTGCCTATGGTCCCCCGTGCCTGCCAGGAGCAATTTTTGAGCATGGAGCCAGGAGTAAACCCTGAGTACTGCCGGGTGTGACCCAAAAACCAAAAACCAAAAAAAAAAAAAAAAAAAAAAAAGATGTTCAGGCCCTGGTACTGTGTGCTCAAAGATCACACCTAATGGTGCTCAAGGTCTCAGGTCTTTATTAATGACTATAATTGACAGAAGCTGAATTATAGCAAGCATCCTACCAACTGTCCTGTTCTCCAATTGAATCTAAATATTCAATCTTTTTTAAAAATAAGTATAATCTAAAATCATCATCTTTACAAAGGTCTGATGAAACTTAGACTAAACTTATTTTTTTCTAAGATGAAACTTGCTTATTTAATGTTGAAAATTTAAGTCTCACTTGTATTTTTATTTGCTAAATCTAGCAAAACTGTTCTGTTTTGCCCTTTCCATGATTCTTTGTTTTTGTTATTAGTAAAACTGTTCATATATTTCTTATAAAACAGATCTGATTATTTTCTAGGAAGTTCAATCACTCTAAAGTAATAACTGATTTGTCATGTTTCCAAGGACTGGAGAGTTCGATGCCATTCAACAGTGGCCTGAGACCTGAGTATAGTCTCCAACTCTATGTAATTTAAAAAAATCAGGAATGCCTGATTTCTTTCTCACTACATCTCTTTAGCTTTCTTATCTTCTAAAATCTACCATAACAAGATCTTTCTTTGGTTTTCTTCCTTTTCCCACACTCTAAAAATTAGTTTCCTTTGGAAATGTATTATTTCACCTGCTTGGACATCTGAAACTTTTCTCAAAACTATCTTTACTGCATCCCACATGTGAACTTTAAGAATGAATTTTCAGGAACTAAAATCGTAACACAGTGGGTAGGACCTTTGCCTTTCTTGTGACCTGCACAAGTTCAAGCCCTGGTAACTCATATGTTCTGCTGATCCTGCCAAGTGTGACTTCTGAGCTCAGAGACAAGGCTATAATTTAACCAACCCAAGAGACACCATGTGTGGTGAAAAGAAGGAGAGTATTAACATTTAAGATTATTTTTATACTCCTGTTTGTTATCCAATCTCCATTCTACAACAAAAATGAAAAACTTACATCTACTTTCTCCCATCAATAACGTATCATATTTTGTAGTTTAGTTTTTAGACAGCTTTAACGTTCTGTAGCTTTTGGCTTTAAAAAATGAAATTAAAAAAAGGTTTTAGTCCAGTGGGCAGGGCATTTGCTATGCAAATCCCAACCTGAATGCAGATCCCTGTATGCCACATGATCTGTGAGGCTGTTATCCTTGAACATACAGCGATTAGTCAGTCCCGAGTAGATTTTATGTTAATTTGTACCTAAAATATGATTGCCAACGATATGTAACCCAACATGTTTAAAAATAAAAAATTATATTAAGAGAAAAAAATATCTCAACTCAGAAGAATAAAAAAGATAAAAACTAAAAAAAACATATAGTAAAACAAATCAAAACAGCATTTTCTCAATTATTCTGTTTTTGCTCATTATTAGGATGAAAACAGTATACTCCTGTAGCTCCTATATGCTCTGTGGAATTATATATATGAAATAAGAAACATAATTTAGATCCACTCTCATACAATTTTTTTCACTATCATGTTGAAATTAAGTTTCTCTTCTGGAATGGTGGGTTATGATCTGTATGGGGGTATCTATTAAAGTTTTGATGTACAATAAGGATATTTTTAATTATCAGCAATTATTTGATTTTTATACCTATTTTACATATCTATGTACATGGGGTTACATAAATATCTCAAAAATTGATATTTTTTTGGAGAAGATAAAAATAGGTCAGAAGTAATTTATCTTGCAAGTGGCAACTCCCAATTTTATCCCACCAATATTGTATATATTCCCTTAAGCACCTCTTAATGTAGCACTTGATCACAGACATGAGAATCAACCCAAAACATAATTTAATTTAGTGTACATCTCACAAAAAAAGGAAAAGAAAAGAAAAGGAAAATGGGTTTATAATTTGTCAAAGGGAGTTATACATGTGAGGTATTTAATAAGCCCTGGGCTAAGTATAGGAGTATTGATTTCATCAGACCATTGATTAAAAAAACATTTTCTTTAAAGAAATAATGTACTGCTATTTTTGTGAACAAAGCTTTATTTAAAGAAATTTGCTTAGAAAAATAAGAGAGCAGTGCAAGAAAAGTGAGTTGTTCAATTATATATATATGCATATATATAGTTCATATACATAATATGATTTATATATAAATAGTTGTTAAAGCAAAATGGGATATACCAAAACATTCAAATAAAGAAGTAAATAAAAAATCTTTTACACCAACATATATCTTTATTCACTTGTTTCTGCCATTTAGTTTTCTATTTGCAGAAAATATTCATGGAAATAAAACATAGGAATACTGCATAAATATTTAACCTACTGTAGTTCTTCAGTATATCACATGTAGCAATTATTTAAATTATTTGATGTTGACTTTTCCTAGAATAAAAATTTAAATTTTATTTTCCCATATGGAAGAATTCAATATCTCATTTCTCTTTTAACAGAATACACACTATTTGATTTATTTATATTGTAGTTGATTAACATAATGTCATAACCTTCACCAATATTCAAATACAATTCAAGCCTGCATTTTCATATCATTACTTCCTATTCTCTTACTTCAAAAGTCCTTTACACTTTTTGAACATAATTATTCTCAGTTATTTTGACACAGATACTAAATTTAACAAAAGAGTATTTTTTTTCTTTCTCATCTTCACATGAGAAATAATAAGGTCAAGAGGACATAGGTACATTTGATATTAAAAAAAGATAAACTTGAATATCCAAACCTCAGACAAATCCAAATACCGAAAATATTTAATTAAATCTTAAACAACTGAACTTATATAAAGATGTCTTTTAAAATGGCAAACTAGATAGAAGGACGTGGTAGTGGGAGATGAAAGGGTGGGAGTTGACAGTGTGGTGGAATTCGTGATGAAGCCCTGTACATATAAAGTTATTCACCTATGAATAACTTTGTAAATCAAAATGATGTTATGAAAAAATTAACAAGTTATAATAATTTAAAATGAGCATGACTGGGGCCGGGCCGATAGCACGGCTGTAGGACGTTTACTTTGCAAATGCTGAACCAGAACGCAAATGGGTCCGATCATGGTGTCCCATATGGTCCTCCAAGCCAGGAGCGATTTCTGAGTTCATAGCCAGAAATAATCCCTGAGAGTCACTGGGTGTGGCCCAACAACCCCCCCACACACACACAAAAAAGAACATGCTTGTTTATAATAAGCCTTTCATTACATAACTGAATATCATCAATTCTCTGATACTTTATTGTATTTCATCTTTCTTAGAATCTATAATCATCTATATTATTATTAAATAAATAATATTTGAACACATAATAAATCAATTAATGTTTAAAAAACAAGTATACTTTGCTTTACCACTAATGCAAGGCAGACTACTAGAAACACATTCTTAAGGTTTTTAACATTACATATTTTTATTTTACAATTGAAACTAATTTGAATAAACCAAGCATTCTAAGCAATTTGTATTTGACTTACATATTTAATTTTATTCTTATAATACTTAAGAAGTTTGAAATATGTATCTTTGTTCTCTGTTTTAAAAATGTGTGTTTTACAGTCCTGGGGCAAGGGAGGGAGATATGGGATGCATGATGGGTGGAAAACAAAGACAACACTGATGGTGGGAATGTCCCTCATTCATTGTCATTATGTGCCTTAAATAGTACTGTGAAAGATTCACTTTGGTCACAATAAAAATTATTTTAAAAAAGTATTCTTTATTTTCACTGATTACATCAAGATTTTTTCTTTGATTTTTGAAAGCAATAGTATACGTATTTACAGATATTTAGGTATTCCCTTTAAAAAACTGTCTGCAAATAGGTATGCTATAGTGTACCAAACTTCTTAGTGTCTCTCATTAACTTTGAAAAAATAGCTGTTAATATCAGTATAAAATTTTACCTTTCCCTATGCTCAGCTTCCTGAACCTTCCATTATGTATAAAAGTACATATTGTTAATAAGTTCTTATTGGAAGAACTTAACAATTCTTTTTTGTGTGTGTGTGAGTGGTTTTTTGGGTCACACCCGGCAGTGCTCAGGGGTTACTCCTGGCTCCATGCTCAGAAATTGCTCCTGGCAGGCACGGGGGACCCTATGGGGCACAGGGATTCAAACCGATGACCTTTTGCATGAAAGGCAAATGCGTTGCCTCCATATCGTTTCCTCCAGTCATTCATTTTTTTCACTTCTATTTTTCAGTTTGATAAGTTTTGAGTAAGATTTTCAAGGTCTCTAATTCTTTTTTCAACTTGTTCATTCTAAAGACAAATTCATCAATGGCATTACTCAATTCTTTCATTGAGGTTTTGATATTAATCTATTTTATTTTTATACTTATTGTCATCACTTTTTATATAACTAATATGTATTTTGTGCCACATTCAATGATTTTCCGAAATGACTCCTGACTCTAGCCTTAAAGGTTATGTATGTAAGCCTTAGAAAAGCTCATGGGGGGTCGGGCGGTGGCACTGGAGGTAAAGTGCCTGCGCTAACCTAGGACGGACCACGGTTCGATCCCCCGGTTCCCCATATGGTCCCCCGTGCCTGCCAGGAGCGACTTCTGAGCGAATAGCCAGGAGTAACCCCTGAGCGTCACTGGGTGTGGCCCAAAAACCAAAAAAAAAAAAGAAAGAAAAACTCATGGGGACCTTACAGGATGTTGGAGATAAACTCGGTTTGTGGCGACCCAGGCAAATGTCCTACCACGTTGGTACCTCTCAATCTGCAACTATTCGAATTATATAGTAGCATATTACATTTTAGCATACTGTATTTTAGCATATATATATTTGGGTTTCATATGTGAAACCCAAAGTTTACCGACTGCTGGAGTTGTCTGAATCTTACATTATATAAGATTGGGTTATTTATCCTTGATGATCATTTTTTAATATGATATAGAATGACCTCAGTTCTTTTCAGAATTGTCACTTTTTCCTCCACTCCTCCACAATCACATATAAGAGGTGATTTTGTCTATGTCATTATCAAGTGAAATTGATCAAAAGTAATTGCTTCTGAAGATAAAATAGACACAAGTGGGCTATTTCTAAGAGTGAGACCCAGGGGTTTTTATCTCAGATTTTCATTCTGTTCAGTCATTTCTTCAATTGCTGGTTACTTGCCCCAGTGACTTCTGCAACTAATAATTGGTGTTTTTACATATCTGCTCTTAACATCAGCAATTTTAGGGCAGTGATTTAACTATATGACCTCAATTATCTACTGTATCATATATAAGTGATGTTGATTTTTAATTTGTTTCTTTTTATTTGTGTTTATTGATGTTTGCTTGGAATGTAGTAGTGATGTCTTGCTAGTTTTTTTTTAATTACAAGAAATTGTAGTTGTCTTGGATTTTCTTAGCAAAATAAAATAAGTAATAACAGATAAATTTGGGATGAAAGAGATAATAAACCAGCTAAGGTCCTTTCTTTGTGTTTTATACACATATGGCACACCAAACCCAGGAGGATTAATCTCAGAGTACAGTGCCAGGAGTAAGCCTTAAGCTTCACCATATGTGAACTAAGTAACAAACAAACAAAATATAATCTTTCACATTTTCTTAGAATGTCTATCATACACTAAATGGCACAATATATTTTAAACTCTCTCTTATTTTCTGACACACACTTTTGCTATGATAGGATAGATGATGGCTATTTTCCATCTTATCCTTTTATTTAAATATTATCACACTAAATATTCTTTAATTTTTAAACTATCTTGGTCTATGTAGTTTTAACAAGAGGTAATAAAAGGTGACGTGATGTAATCATGTAGATCCTTATCTAAAACTCATCTAAAAACCTATTTAATAAATACAGTTTAACAATAAATATTAGGATTTTTTTCTTTTTAGATATAGTTTTATATATTTAAATTTTTAATCTGCCTTTAAAACTAAGTAGCTTATTGTCAACATACACAGTATATTATAATTTTTTCAGTTTTAATAATTGACATATTTAGGCCCGCATAATTTGATAACTGTTCTTTTATTCTTTAATCATTA
Organism: Crocidura indochinensis; assembly: GCA_004027635.1. Taxonomy (NCBI): domain Eukaryota; kingdom Metazoa; phylum Chordata; class Mammalia; order Eulipotyphla; family Soricidae; genus Crocidura; species Crocidura indochinensis. Next base: position 16,959 of record PVKC010005603.1, on the reverse strand, counting down.
TTTGCCTCTCCTTGAACTGAATCTATTTTCACACCTAGGTTTTTCAGAGACTTCCACTATACAATGAATTCAAGTCATTTAAGCTATCATCAATTGCTGATTGAACATTTTTAATAAACTTCTTAGTCCAAGGATTAATTTCTCTGGACCTTCTTGATCCTTGATGTAAAAGGACAATGGTTAATCATTGTCAATTGCTGCCTTGCCTATGTATTTGTAAATAAGCTGATAATACTTAGGGCAATGGAGGGAAACCAGAGGATGGGGGTAATAGAATTATATTAACACTCTGAAGATTTGTTACTGAATAAAAATAGTAACTACTATATATTAATGCAAATATGCAAATTAAATTACTTTTACCACATTAAAGTGACACATTAAGGAAACATATGCCTGCCAAGGTAGTTTATAGCCAAATAGTTGCGTTAAATTGCTACATGTTTATTGATCCTTACCTAAAACTCATTTAAAAAACAGAAATTTTACTCATTCAGCAAAACTGTGACTCACGTGGTCACCCAGAAATTTTGGTTTATATTAATACAGGAGACTTTAAATTGGTAAATCATTTTTCAAGGTCTGTAAGCAGTATAATGAGGAGAATTCTAAAATATAAAATAATTTAATTATTGTTTCTAATTTTGATGTGAACATATAGAGATAGATAAAGCACACCTACTATAAAATGTACTAAATTACAATTTTAATATGAATCACACTTGAGCTTACAATATACTAAATTGTAATTTTGGTATTTATTAGTGCCAGACTTAGTTATATGTCAAAAATTTTCATGTATATAAGATTGGGTGGAATTTCATGTAAATTGAAAAGTAGTATAAAATGCTAACAATTCGCAATAATTCAGGAGCCTCAGTTAAAATAAAAATTCTTCTTGGGGCTTCAATTAGTTAAGATGTAGAATTAGCCGGCAAGGTAGCATGGAGGTAAGGCATTAGTCTTCCATGCAGAAGGACAGTGGTTCGAATCCCAGCATCCCATATGGTTCCCTGTGTCGACCAGGGGCGATTTCTGAGCATAGAGCCAGAAATGACCACTGAGCGTTGTCGGGTGTGAGCCAAAAAACAAACAAACAAAAAAGATATATAATTATAGGTCCACATAATTATTTCTTAATTATTTAAAAGTGTATTTTATGAATATATTGCCATAATGCCATTAGTCAAACACCAATATAGTCATAAGCAAGGCTTTGACAATTCTCAAGTTTAATGATAACTATTTTTTATATTATATTGTCTCTCAAGTAATTCTTGCTTGTATTTTAAACTGAGAGAACACAAATAATTTATAATTCAATTATAAGACATTCTATAAAATATAGCATTTGCTATATTGATGGATGTTGTTGAGTACACAGGCTCTAATACAGATTCCATCCATGTTTCAACAAATTACATGGTTTCATTAATTTTTGCAGCTCTCTAATATTACATTTTTATAGATACAACATCTGAATGATCTACTAATCTGTTGTTGAACATCTAAGTTGTTTATAAATATTAGCTACTATACTGAGTGGCTAACAGTATACGTACATCCTTTTGAAAGACATTTTTTGTCCTGTGAATATAAACCCAAAAGTGAGATTGCTGGATGATAAATGCAGCTCAGTTCTGGGTTCACTGAGCCTTCCTAACTCTTTTCAAAAAGAATTGGACCAGGCAATATTTCCACCATTAGGTAAGGCATGAGGACTGCATTTTTACTACATCTCTAAAAACACAGAATGTCGCAGTATTTTTAACATAAGTCATTCTCAATGGTGTAAGCTGATCTTATTGTTGTGTTAATTTAGATTTCCTTAATAGTAAAAGATGAAGAAAATTCTTTCATTTGCCTGTTGGCCATTCATGGTCTTTCTCAGAAAATATATCTGTTCACTTAATTTCCCCATTTTTGATCATGGTTTTAAGATTATATTCTGGATAACAACAATTTAAACATTATGTTGAGTGCACATATTTTCTCCCATTCAGCTGTCATTTTATTTTAGTCCAACTGTCTTTTGCCATCCAGAAAGTTTTTATTGTGACATAGTTCCATTTGTTGAATTTTTTTTTTGTAGCCTTTGCAATGGTATTGAATTGTTTAAGAATTTTTCAAGATAATAGTCTTGGATATTCTATGTATATTTTTCTCAAGATAATTTATAGATTCTGGTTTGATCTCAAGGTTTTAGATCCACTTTGAGTTGAATTCTATATATAGTGTGAGATATGAATCCAGATTTAATTTCTTATATTTGGTTTTCTAATTCTCCCAAGTTCTTTTCTTGAAAAGGCTGTCTTATTACGTTTCAATCACTCAGTCTTTTTTTTAACAAGATACTTGACCATATATAAGTGGATTTGCTCTTGGATATTTTATTTTAACCCATTGGTCATAAATAATTCTATTTTTATTTTTTCATAAATAATTCTTTAGTTAAGTGTTACATTGCTATAATCATGATGACTGTGTAGAGTAGCTTCAGGTTAGGGATTGTGATGCCTTCCAGTTTTTTATGTTTTCAGTATGATTTAGAATATTCAAAGATAGTTGTGATATGATGCAGATTTTATAGTTGTTCAAAATCCTTTAAGAATTTTGTCTAATTATATATAGGTATTGCTTTGAATCTATATAGTAGCTTAGGTTGAATGGTCATTTTTAAAATGATGATTCATCTAACTTATGCATATTAAATAATTTTGCATTTCATAAAGCCCTCTTCAATTTATTTCTTAAATTCTTTAAAGGTTTTGTAGTATTTGTTTTTCACCTCTTTGATTAAGCTGATTTTTAGGTAATTCAAGGTTCTGGACACTATTTTAAGTTGTATAGACTGACACTGTGATCTCATCTAATTCATTATTTGTATAAAATAATGTTATAAAGGACTGGAGTGATAGCACAGTAAGTAGGGCATTTGCTTTGCATGTGGTTGACACAAGTTTAATCCTCAGCATCCTATATCATTCCTCAAGACTGCCAGGAGTGATTTCTGAGCACAGAGCCAGGAGTTACCATAATAGGACATGATGAAATACCCTAGAACCACTCTATGCAACAGACAAACAATTTTGAGGTCAAGAATTCCTACTTATCACCCTATATTTGACTTGTGACCTCTGGGCAGGGTCAACTCCTGCTGAAGATGGTCTTGATTGATTAGTTTTAGCTTGTTGGTAGATAGAGTAAAGCTCTGCTTTGCTTTATTTCAATTTTGTGGTCTCATCCTTAGACTCTGAACTCTAAAAGTGATTACAAGTTTCAAGGAATCTATCCATATCTTCTAGGGTCCTCAACTTAACAGAGTAGAAACACTTATAGTATGCTTTCATAATGTCTTGAATTTCTCACTTCCTGTTGTAATCTTTAACTTTAGCATTTTATTTTATTTATACATCAATTTCTCTTTTATTCACCCTTGTGAGTCTGGTCAATGAGTTTCTAACTTGTTCATTCTTAAAAAAATGAAAACAAAAGCAATTTCCTCATTTGTCATTCATTTTCCTCATAGTTATTGTTTGTGTTTATTTTTTTGATTCAATCTTTTTCTCTATTAGTTTGTCCTACTTACTGTTTTAGTTGTGTTCCAAAGATTTTGGTAATGCATTTCTTCATTATTGTTCATCTTAAAATGTTTTATTTACTTTGTGATTTCCTATATAATCCAGATATTATTATCTTTATTATTATTGTTATTAATATTATTATTTTATTTGGTTTTGGGGTCACACCTGGAGGTGCTCAAGGTTACTCCTGGCTCAGTGCTCAGAAATAGCTCCTGGCAGGCATGTGGGAATTCAAAGATCCAGCTATTATTTAGATAAAATTTTGTCTACTGTCCAGGTATTAGAGTTTCTAAACATTTATTTATAGTTAAATTCTATCTCTTAGGCCTTGTGTTCAGGTAGAATTTTGGTATAATACTATCACTGAGAATTTATGTAAGTTTGGCTTACATTATTAAATAGCATCTATTGTGAAGATTACATATGTAATTGAGAAGAATATAAATTCATTATTTTTGAGGTGAAGATGGAGGCCCCTTGTAAATATATTAGTCTCAGCTTTTCAAGTTCCTCACTTAGTTGTACTCTGTCTTTTCTGACATGTCTAATGTATCTATTCAGAGGTAACAGTGGCATGTTGAAATTCTTCACTACTATTATGGTCCATCCATGTGTTTCTCTAGTTTTGTCAGCAATAACATGAAAACTTTGTTGATTCTGTGGCTTGATATAAGGGAGGTCTGACCTCATTACATTGGCTGTGCAAAGCTTAAGGCAGCCTAAGCTAACCTCGAGAGGCCTTATTCTGCAATGGCTCCAAAGATGGCCAATCTTATGAAGAAATCCATCTTCTTAAGATGGTCTTGGAATCATGGCCCCAAACTGGCTGCAGCAATTTCCATATGGTGACAGAAACCTGAGTGCAGGCACTGAGGCATTGGAATGAAAAACTGACCCTTACCAGACTCTTTGTTACATTCCACACTGAGCAAAACAACCTCCTACACCATACTACTTCCTGACCATTTTGAACTATGTGACAGTACTCAAAGTACACATTGTACATTATTTTTATGATTTACAAAAATATAATTCTTAATAAGTTAAGATCATTATCTGTGTGTGATCTTGGAATAAAGACTTTTAGTTTTTCATTGCTAAGTATAAATTTGACCATGACTTTTATTGTAGATGATCATTTCTAAAGATGTGAGATTCTATGTGTATTGCTCTTGTTCAGATGTTTTTATCATGAATGGATGGTGAATCATATAAAAAAGCATTCTCTGCTCAATAGATTTAATAATGAATATGTGATATAGTTTTTATTTTCAACTATATAAATTGTAATTCAAGAAACTATCATTTGTACTGGAGAAGTATGTGGTATTCAACAATTTTAGTATGGGGCCACTAGAATTAATCTATTAGACAAAGTGTATTCAATACCTCATTTAATATTTAAGTTATTTATGTTTTATGTTTAATATTCAATATTATTATTCAGTATCTATATTTTAACAATTGTATTATTCAATAAAATTCAATAATTGTATTATTCAATACAATTCAATAATTGTATTATTCAATACAGTTCAATAATTGTATTATTCAATACAAAAATATTATGTTTAATATTTAAGTTACTTCAAGTTATCTGATTGTTTTGTCTAAATACCAGAGTGATGTCACATTGTACTATTTTTTGCCATTGCTGTATTATTCCTCCAATATTTTAACAGGGGTTTTATAAACCTTGCCCTCATTCATTTGGTGCATATATGTTGATGAGTGTTAAGTGCTATTGATCTACTGATCTGTTAACCAATATAGTCTGTCCATTACTACCTCATACTTTTTCCTGTTTTAGATCTCTTATATATGATAAAAAATAAGCCTATTAAGCCTATCCCTGGTATTTTTTCAGCTAAACTAATCTTGTATAAGTTTTTTTTAGTTTTACTCTTCTATCCTTTCACAAATAATGTAAACAGACAAAATAGAAAATTTTGATAAACTCAACATAAACAATATAAGAATCATTGGGCACAGGAAGAAACCCACCATATATCATTATCAATAAAGGACTGCATCACTGAGAAGCTCCCTGAGCTAAAGTGTGCATGCAACTAGATCTACTTACATGTCTAAAGAGTATCAGCCAAAAGATTTTCAAAGAGAAGCACCACAAGATGCATTCTAGTGACAATGATGAACCTCATAGATAGAGAGAATACTGAAAGCAGCAAGATCATAAAGGAAAATTACATTCAAAAGAGAATCCCTGAGATTAACCACAAACTTGTCACAAGAAATCCTCAAGGTCCTAAGGCTGTGGTAGGATATAGTGAAAAAACTCATTGAAATGAATGCATTGCCAAATATACATCACTAGCCAGACTTACATTCAGGTTTGAAGGAAGGATACAGAGCATCACAGATAAGCAACAGCTTAGAAACTTTAAAGACTAACAAACTATAAAATATGAACTGAAAGATCTGCTGTAAGATAAGGTATACCAAAAGTACCTACAAAAAGATGACAATAGATGCTATGACAAACATCTCTCTCAACATCGATAGACCAAATGTTCAAGATAAGATACACAGTATGAAAAAATGGATCATAAAGCTGGATACAACATTTTTCTGTCTATAAGAAACATATTTGAATAGCCAGAATAAACATAGACTAAAACTCAAAGGGTGGAGGATAATAATTCAAGCAATACACTCTAAAAAGGCTGGAGTGGTGATACTAATTTCAGAAGACATAGTCTTTAGATGTAAAAAAGTTATAAAGGAAAAGATAGAATTTTTTTAATAATTTAGGGCTATGTACAACAGGAATATATCACATTCCTAAACATATATGTACCCAATGTGGGACAAGAACAATATCAAAAACAATTACTAAAAACTTGAAGGAAGATATCAATAGCAACACAATAAGACTGATATATATATATATACATATATGTATATATATATATCCCTTAAAAACTATATACACATTCCTCTCAAATGCACATAGATCATTCTCCAAAATAGACCACTTTCTAACTTATAAAACATACCTACATAAAATAAAGAAGATAAAAATTGTACATACTACACTGTCAAAATACACTTAATTGGGGCTGGGTGGTGGTGCTGGAGGTAAAGGTGCCTGCCTTACCGCGCTAGCCTTGGACGGACCGCAGTTCGATCCCCTGTGCCCCATATGGTCCCCCAAGCCAGGAGCAACGTCTGAGCGCATCGCCAGGAGTAACCCCTGAGAGTCACTGGGTGTGGCCCAAAAACCAAAAAAAAAATACACTTAATTAAAGTAAATAAAGGAGACATAGATGAGAAATTTTAACACCTGAAAATTCAACTGCTCAATACTGAAAAGCCAATAGGATAAATAAAAATAATATCAAAGAAAAATCAATATTCCTGAATGCAAAAGAGAATGAAGCAAAAATAGAAATATAAAAGGAAATAATAAAGCCTAGAGCAGAAATCAATGAATGGAAATTCCAAAAATCAATATAAAAGAATAGAGAGAGTAACTTAATAAACCAAATCATAAATTAAAATGGACAGATTACTACAAATAGTAAAGAACTACAAAGGGGAACCAGAGACCATTAAGAGAAACACTATGCTACAAAACATCAGAACCTGACATAAATTGATAGATTCTTTGAATCTTATAACCTCCTAATGTTGAACTAAGTTAATCTAGCATATCAGAACAGACCCATCACTATTGAGGCTATCAAAATGAATATTAAAACGGTAATCAAAAGTTTTCCCATAAACGATATCCCAGGCCCAATGTGTTCATTAAAATTATTTACAAACCTATATTGCCTACACTTTTCAGACTCTTCCAGAAAATTGAAACGGAACAATTCTAAAGAGTTTTCATGAAGCAGACATCATCCTGATAACAAAAACAGAACATCACAATACAAGAAAAGAGAATTATAGACCGATATCCCTGATGAACTCAAAAGCAAAAATCCTCAACAAAATCCTAGCAAATTGAACCAATGCCTCATCAAGAAAATCATACACCATGACTGTGTAGGATTTATTGCAGAGATGTAAGACATGCAAGTCAATAAACATAATACACCACATCAACAAAAGGAAAATTAAAAATGATATAATACCAATAGATATAGTGAAAACATTTATTAAAGTCCAACAACCATTCATGATAAAACTACTTGATTTATCAACAAGATGGGAAAGTAAGGAACATCAAGTTTATTTATCAAAATCCCTTAGTAAATATTATACTCAATGGAGATAAAAAAAAAGCACTTCAGCAAAGATCAGTCATAAAGCAACTATTTACCTCTTACCATTCCTAATCAATATAGAACTGGAAGCAGTTACATAGAAATTAGGCAAGAAAAATATAACAAGGGCATCCAAATAGGAAATGAAGAAGCTCTCACTGTTTGCAAAAGACATGATACTATACTTAGAAAATCCTAAAGACTCTACTAAAAAGCTCCTAGAAACATATTCATATACAAAGTGGGAGGCTACAAAATAAATGCCCCCAATTCAATAGGCTTCTTATACAAAATAATGCAAAATAAAAAAAAATAGACATTAAAAATCAGTACCCTTAACAATAGCACCTAAGAAACTCAAACATATTGGAGACAACTTAACTAAAGAAATGAAGGACCTCTACAAAGAAAACTATAAAAAAAATCTATAAAAAATAAAAGAGAACACTCCTGTCTTGCTGAGAGTTTTGATAAAGAATGGGTGTTGGACCTTATCAAATGCTTTATCTGTGTCTATTGATATGTTTATTTTTATTTTTCTTGTTGGTGATATTGTGTATTATGTTGATAGATTTATGGATGTTAAACCATCCTTGCATTCTTGGGATGAAAACTACTTTTTTTTTTTTTTTTGGTTTTTGGTTTTTGGGCCACACCCAGTGATGCTCAGGGGTTACTCGTGGCTATTTGCTCAGAAGTTGCTCCTGGCAGGCACGGGGAACCATATGGGGAACCGGGGGATCGAACCGCAGTCCATCATAGGTTAGCGCAGGCAAGGCAGGCACCTTACCTCCAGCGCCACCGCCCGGCCCCAGTAAATGATCTTCTTAATGTGGCATTGATTGCTATTTGCCAGGATTTTGTTGAGGATCTTTACATCTATGCTAATCAGGGATATTGGTTTGTAATTTTCTTGTTTGGCAGCATCTCTGTCTAGTTTTGGTAACAAGGTGAAGTGCTCCACATCACTAATCATCAGGAGATGCAAATCAAAACAACCATGAAGTACCATCTCACACCACAGAGATTGGAGCACATGACAAAGAATGAGAACAAGCAGTGCTGGCGGGGATGTGGAGAGAAAGAAACTCTTATCCATTGCTGGTGGGAATGGCATTTAGTCCAACCTTTGTGTAAAATGATATGCAGATTCCTCCAAAAAAGGGAAATTAAACTTCCATATGATCCACTCCTCGGTATATACCCTAGGAACACAAAAATTCAATAAGAAATTTCCTTCCTTACACCTCTATTCATTGCAGCAAGCACTATTTACAGTAGCCAGACTCTGGAAACACCCAAGTTGCCCTTCAACAAATGAATGGCTAAAGAAACTGTGGTACATATACACAATGGAATATTATGCAGTCATCGGGAGAGATTAAGTCATGAAATTTTCCTATACATGGATGTAGGTGGAATTTATTATGCTGAATAAAGTAAGTCAGAGGGAGAGAGATAGATGCAGAATTGTCTCACTCATTTATGGGTTTTAAGAACAATAAAAAATTCTTCCAAGAATTTTCAGAGACAAAGGAGAAGAGTGCTGGATTTTCCAGCTCACTATATGAAGCTTACCACAAAGAGTAATGAGTACAGATAGATAAATAACTACACTGAGAACTATCATAACAATGTGAATGAATGATGAAAGTAGAAAGCCTGTCTAGAGTACAGGTGGGGGTGGGGAGGAGGGAGATTTGGGACATTGGTGATGGGAATGTCGCACTGGTGAAGTGGGGGGTGTTCTTTACATGACTGAAACCCAACTACAATCATGTTTGTTATCAAGGTGATTAAGTAAAGATATTAATAAAAATAAAATAGAAGACAAGGAAAAAGATTGGGAAGATTGACATCAATAAAATGGCAATACTCCCCATAGCTGTTTAAAGATTCAAGGAGGAAAAAATACTAACCAAACTAGTGAAAGCAGGGATAAGCAAATGGGATTATATCAAATTAAAAAACTTCTTCATTTCTAAGGAAATAGTGACTAGGGTAAAATGCTCACCTAAATGTGAGAAGCACCTGTAATTAAAGGGCCTAATATCTATGTTATACAGGTTAATGAAAGAGCTTAACAATTAAAAATATCTAATGTCGGGGCCGGGCGGTGGCGCTGGAGGTAAAGGTGCCTGCCTTACCGCGCTAGCCTTGGACGGACCATGGTTCGATCCCCCGTGCCCCATATGGTCCCCCAAGCCAGGAGCAACTTCTGAGGGCATCGCCAGGAGTAACCCCTGAGTGTCATTGGGTGTGGCCCAAAAACCAAAAAAAAAATATCTAATGCCATATAAAAATGGAAAGAAGAAATGAACAAATATTACCTCAAGAAGAAATATAGATGGCTAAGGGTACGTGAACAAATGCTCCACATTACGAATCATTTTTGAGATGTAAATCAAAACAACGAGATACCTTCTCTGACCACAGAGACTGCCATACATCACAAGGATCAAGAACAACCACTGATGGTGTGGATGTGGGGAGGAAGGAATTCTCTTTCACTGCTGATGGGAATTCCTTTCATCCAGTCTTTCTGGAAATCAATATGGATATTTCAAAAAAAAAAAAAGACCCTGGACATTGAGTTCCCATATTATATTGCAATACCACTCCTCAGGATATACATAGGATCACAAAAAATCAATGCAATAGTGGCCACTTCACAACAGTATAATAATAATACCCATATACCGTAGAAATGAGGGATCAAAGAACCAGCCCATGACAAAAAGCTTATTATAAGGAATGGGATGTGCCGTTAAAAAAATAACTACAATAATAACTACCATGACAGTGATATAGAGAGAAATACAATGTCTTTCTCAAATACAAGCAGGGTATGGGGGAGGATGAAAATGGGAAACAATGGTGGTGGAATGTTTCACTGGTAAAGGGGTGGTGTATTTCATGACTAAACCCTAATTAAGAACATGTTTGTAGCCATTGTGTAAAAAAGAAATTATAGAAAAATTAAAAATAGGGGCCGGGTGGTGGCGCTGGAGGTAAGGTTCCTGCCTTGCCTGCACTAGCCTAGGATGGACCAAGGTTCGATCCCCCGATTTCCCACATGGTCCCCCAAGCCAGGAGCGACTTCTGAGCATATAGCCAGGAGTAACCCCTGAGCATCACTGGGTGTGGCCCAAAAACCAAAAAAAAAAAAAAAAGAAGAAAAGAAAAATAAAAAAATAGCATAATATATGTTTAAAATCTGGCACATGAGTCAAAGTACAAAAATAATTCCTGGTGAATAATAAGTAAACATAGCATTAATAAAGACATACTTAAGCAGCATGAGTTAGAGAAACAATACAGTGACTAATGTAATTGCTTGTGTGAGTCTGACCTGAATATTATCCTGAACATTTGTTATACTCTCTCAGACTCCCTGAGGACAGTTAGGTGTGCTACAAAACAAAATAAATATTAGAAAACAAGCACAATATCATTGATACTAGTTTTATAGACTTCCCCTCTGAAAATTACAATGAATATAATTCAAAGTCAACAGTTTAGGTATGGTCACTAACATTATGTGAGAACTCAATCTTTTATCTTATTGTTTTTTTTGGGGTCACATCCAGCGACTCTCAGCAGTGGCTCCTTGCAGGCTTGGGGCCCATATGAGATATTCTGGTAGACAGCCTGCAAGGCAAAAGCACTACTGTTGTGCTATCATTCCGGCCCTGAGAACTAAGTTTTTAATAAAATTTTAATTTGTACAAAAATGATTATAAAATATCTCTGTAGTCAGAAAAATAGTCAACTATTTTGGGTTTTTTCTAGATAAGTGCTTTTAAATGACAGCCCATGTTTATACTTTTGAGTATCATACCATTCACGACACTCCAATCCACAAAAAAACGAATGCTTTTTTCATATTATCTTTCACATAGTCTACATGTAATAAAAATATGTGTCTTTTAGGGAGAAAATATTTTAACTTTAAACAAATAAAGAGCTAATTTAAATGTATAAGTTTATATTTATATATGTAACACTCACAAAGATTCAGAAAAACAAGCCATATATATGTAGCATTCATAACTTTTAAAAGCAACAAACATCAAAAAACCAACAAAAACATTTTAAATGAAGACATAAATAGAAAATCCCTGATAGATTGTATAAAAATGTCCAACTTGGTGTGGGAGCCATAGCACAGTAGTAGGGCATTGCCTTACACCAGGCAGATGCAGAATGGACCTGGTTCGATTCCCGGCACCTCATATGGTCCCCCTTGCCAGGAGATATTTTTGAGCACATGGTTAGGAGTAATCACTGAGCTTCACTAGGTGTAACCCCAAAACAAACAAAAAAGTCCAACTTGTGTATACCATTTTTAGTAATTTTTATTGTGATCAAAGTGAATTACAAATCTTTCACAGTAATATTTATGGTATATTGTGACAAAGATTAGGGCTATTCCCACTACCGGTGTTGTCCTCCCTCCACCCCTGTTCCCAGAATGCATCCCATACCTCCCCTTTGCCCCTAGGACTGCTAGTGTACCATCTCACACTACAGAGAATGGCGTTTATCACAAAGAATGTGAACAAGCAGTGCTGGCGGTGATGTGGACAGAAAGGAACTCTTATTTACCACTGGTGAGAATGCTGTCTAGTCCAAAATTTATGGAAAGTTATATGGAGATTGCCCAAAAAGACTGGAAATTGAGCTTCCATATAGTCCATTTATACCATTTCTAGGGATATACCCTAGGAACACAAAAATACAATTCAAAAATCCCTTCCTTTCTCACACCTTATATTTATTGCGGTGCTGTTTACAATAGCCAGACTCTGAAAACAGCCTAGATGCCTCTCAATAGATGAATGGCTAAAGAAACTGTGGTACATATATACAATGGAATATTATGCAGCTTTCAGAAAAGATGAGGTCATGAAATTTCCCTATACATGGATGTATATGGAATCTACTGTGCTGAGTGAAAAAAGTCAGAGGGAGAGAGATAAACACAGAATGGTCTCAATCATCTATGGGTTTTGAGAAAAATAGAGACATTTTTTACAATAATTTTCAGAGACAAAAGAGAGGAAGGCTGGAAGGTTCAGCTCACTATATGAAACTCACCACAAAGAGTGATGAATGCAGTTAGAGATATAACTGCACTGACAACTATCATAACAATGTGAATGAATGTGGGAAGTAGAAAGCCTGTCTCAAGTACAGATGGGGGTGGGAGGGGAGGAGGGAGATTTGGGACATTTATGATGAACATTTTGCACTGGTGGGTGTTCTTTACATGACTGAAACTCAACTACAATCATATTTGTAATCAGGTGTTTAAATAAAAATATTAAAAAAGAGATCTCCTTTGTGCATAGCTTGCTCTATATTGTATATCGATTCTGGTGTTGACTTTGGTGCTTAAGTATGATCACTTTTTGTTTCCACTCAATGTTCATACAACTCTTGTTCCTGGTACTATTCATTTTTCCCCATAAGTTATTAGAAAGACAAGATGATTCAAGTGTGTGATTCTGTTGGAAAAATAAGAGAGAAAGAATCAAAAAAGAAAAAAAGCACTAGAGGCTATAAATATCAGTTCATAAGAAGAAAGGAAGACAAAAAGAAAATAAAAAAGAAAAAAAAACAAAAAATTTTAAAAAAGCAATGACAAAAAATACAGCAGTGGCAACAAAAGAATTATCACCAAAACCGCAACCACAAGAATGGAAAAAAAAAAAAGAATGTCTGGTGTGGCAAGACTTTGTTTCTTTTCTGTTTTCTTTTTCTTTTTTCTTTTTCTTTTTTTTTCTTTTTTGCACAATAAGTAATGGGGAAGTTAGAGGGAATTCCCTTGATTAGAAGTACAGAGTTTCTGTACCCTTGAAGCCTACTGTCTTGGAAGTAACCATGGACTCCATAGTGCTCAGTCTTAAACCCCAAGGTTTTTTTATGGTGCCAGAAAACTTTCTGATCAGTTGTGGATGACAATCTCAGTCCTCTGTAATTAGAGATGTTGATATATCAACAGGTCATAGGACAATGTCTAGGAGTCTTTTGTTAGGGTTCTAGAAGATCTGTTCTGTCATGATTCTTGTAGTCAGTCTTTTGTAATTAGTGATCTTGGCTTTTGCACAGATCCTAGGTATTATATATATGTATATATATATATATATGTGTGTGTGTGTATATATGTATATATGTGTATATCTATATATGTGATGAATAAGAAAATCCCCAGTGGAAACATTTGGTCAACAAAATCGCTTCTTGATGATATTTATGGAAAGGAAGGAGACTTTAGGATAATGGTAGATGTATTCTGGCACTTTACTAGTGGGTATAATGTAGCAACACTGCAGGTAAAAATAACAATATTACACTGTTATTTGTTATAGAGATGCAATATATAAATTTTAACATATGCTAAAGTACTATAATATGCTATAATAAATATACATCAAAGACATAAGTGAAATATTGGAAAATAATCAAGGAGACCATGTTTTAGAACCTTACTATTGATTTTATTTGAATAACCATTTTTTTTTTTTGGTTTTTGGGTTACACCTGGCAGTGCTCAGGGGATACTCCTGGCTCCATGCTCAGAAATTGCTCCTGGCAGGCACAGGGGACCAAATGGGGCTCCGGGATTCGAACCGATGACCTTTTGCATGAAAGACAAACGCCTTACCTCCATGCTATCTCCCGGGCCCCTGAATAACCATTTTTAATTTAACAAAACATTAATCTCATTGTAGAAAGGTGTATGAGAAATTTCATGATATAAACTTTTTTCTTCCAAAAATTTGCAAGAAATTTCTGTGAGCACATTTCCTTTTGGTGGTAGATTTATTATGATAATATGTATTTAGCTTATAGACCACATTATAATGTCAATTTCCCAACAGGACACCACACTTTTCAATAGTATAAAAGTTAAATCATTATAAATTCTCCAAAAAAATTACCATATTCCTTCAAGCATGAGGATTTTTATGTAATAAATTTTCTCCTTCAAAATATTTCCTAATATATTATATAGGAATTACAAAATATACCAGTATTGCAATTAAAATACTGTCAGTTTCTTATAACTTTAAACTTATTCTTACACTTGAATAAATGCCTTTTAATAAAATTGAAAACACTTTTATATTACTTTGTAATAATTCTATTCCCAATGTGAATCAATATTCTGTATTAATATGTCTGAAGTGTTCTGATGTTGTGAAGAATATTTAATTGTTTGATTATCTTTCAAGATGTGTGTAGTTAATTGTCCTTATGTCAGATGTTAATTATTTTGAACAATAAAATTGAATGAGTAATGTTCTGACTGTGAATAGGAAATGTCATGTAGATTTGATTCATTAGCCATTTATAAATATTCCTTTTGATGTCTAACAAAGAAATTATTTCACATTATATACTATTAAATGTTCAATAAAGTCTTAAGAATTAATAATAACATGAAAATGGAATATAAAAATATCATTTAAAAATTACTCCTGTTTCATAAAATTCATATAATTTGAAAAGAAAAAGATGTATCCTAAAATATTATCAATCATCTAAATAAAAATTACCTTAATACAATACAATATAAGTAAATATATTTCTGGGGCCAGAGAGATAGCATGATGGTAGGGCGTTTACCTTGCTTGTAGAAGGATGGTGGTTTGAAGCCCAACATCTCATATGGCCCCCTGAGCCTGCGAGGAGCAAATTCTGAGATGATTCAGGAGTAACCCCTGAGGGCTGCCAAGTGTGAACTAAAAACATAACCAAAAATATAAAATAAAATAAAAGAAAAAGAAAATATATTTCTACTAAGCAGGTTTCCAATATAGACTGATTTCAAATGTTTGGATTTTGTTTTTGACATAAAAACATTCGGTGTCCCTGATCATTGATGTTTTTATATATATTGGCCAATTAGCTTTTACTAAATGTTATATGGGGAATCAAACATAATAATGATTTCTTCTTTACTGAGAATTTTTCTTCTAATTTATAGGCATCTACTCTCTACTTACCTGAACAAAAAACACATGCATTTTAATGATTGATATCTCAACTATTAAACCCACATACATTTTCATAATATAACTGATTCTGAATTCACCAGAAGTTGTGATATGGATAATAAATTCCATCAGAGAAGATCAGTCCATTACTTATTCAGAGTGTTTTTGATTAAACAAAGTAACATAATTAAAAAAAATAAAAAGTGAAATTATTCAAGCTTTTTTTGAGTCCTAGAGAAAGGCAGTAATCCATTAGCTTCTCATAAAGTGACTTGGATATCTAGAAGTTTAGAGACTCTTATGATAAGCCACTTGTCGTCCTGGAGAAGATTTTATTGAAGATATTGCTGTAAGAGGACACATATGGGGAAAATCATTTGAGCTACTGTAACAAGTCCTGGGCGATCTTTCTCTTTAAAAGTATGATAAAGTTTCTCTACTTAACCAAGCTCAGAACTCTTTCTTTATTACGTCTCAGATTAGACAATAATGTCTTAAATAAATAGTATTGTAGATTCTGACATCCCAAGGTCACAACTAAGATGACTCTGATTTCTTTTAAAACACCTGGTAGAAAACCGGAATAATAATATAGCCAATAGTATTCTTATCTTAATTTCTTTTTTCTCTTTCTTTTTATCTTTCCTCCTTCCTTTCTCCTTCCTTTCTTCCTTCCTTCCTTTCTTCTTCCTTCCTTTTTTCTTTCTTTTTCTTACTCTATCTTTATCTCTATTTCTTCTTTCATCTTCCTTTTTCTTTCCTTCTTTCTTTCTTTTTTCTTTTTTTCTTTCTTTCTCTCTTTTTTTTTTTTTTTGGATTTTTTTTGGGTCACATCCAGCAATGCTCAGGTTATTCTTTGCTCTGTGCTCAGAAATCGCCCCCGGCAGACTCAGGGGAAATATGGGATGCCAGGATTCAAACTAGCAACCTTTCGCATGCAAGGCAAATGCCTTACCTTTCTTTCATTCTACTTCTTCCTTCCTTCCTTCCTTTCTCTCTATTTCTTTTTCTTCTTTCTTTCTATTTCTTTCTTCCTTCCTTCCTTTCTTTCTCTCTCTTTCTTTCTTTCCTTCCTCTCTTCTTTCTTTCTTCCTTTCTTTCTCATTCTTTATCTCTTTCTTTCTCTTTCTTTAT
>PVKC010005602.1:0-32847 GCA_004027635.1 Crocidura indochinensis | reverse complement strand
CTGGCGGACATGGGGGACCATATGGGGAACCAGGATTCGAACCGATGACCTTTTGCATGAAAGACAAATGCCTTACCTCCTTGCTATCTCCCGGGCCCCGGAGCAAGAGTTTTAACTCTGGTTCTTATCCACTTTACAGATAAGGAACCAGGAAGTGATACACACATTTATAATTTAAAAATATCAGATATTGTAATTCTAATTCACATTTTATATGTTTTAAAAACTATTTCAGAATACCTTTGTGACACATATGGAAAAAATTAAAATAGAGCCAGAAATGGAAGAATTTGGAGGTGAATAAGTTCACTCATATGTTCAGACAAAAAAAAAGACTTGGACATTAAAGCATCTATTCATAAATGTGCCCATACTGTATAGGAATATCTGTACTGAAAAAGTCATTGAAAAGTGCCCATTTTTATTTATCTGGAAAGGTTTTCTTTTAAGTATTGCAGGTTCCTTATTTGATGGTAGTTTGCCTCTTTTTCTTGCTATGTATTTCACAACATACTGAGTTTTTCAACTGAATTATTAACTACCTATGTTTTCTACAGGCAATTTAAAATTGACTTTGGTTAAAATGGGAAACTTAATTCTAGTCATAAGCTCTCTTAAGAGGTAACGATTCAATCTGGTTCACTGTAACAATAGCAATAAAGTAGAAATTGAACCCCTTTCTCTCTTGCAATAAGCTATTAGTAATTTATAGATTTTCTTATCAATACTCATAGAGGAACTGCAGCCAATATTTTCTGAGAAAACTTAACCATAAAGGCCCGAGACCCAGAACATGCAAAAACTGTTGGTGGTGGTGTGGGAATCAGAGCAAGGTCTCGTATTGGTATTTTTTGATATAACTGAATTACAGAATCTCTCTGAACCTATTGATTCATCATATAAAACACAAGTACCGAAGAATAGGTGATTAGATAAAAAATTATGGTATATATACACAATGGAATACTACTCATCTCTAAGAAAAGATACAATAATGAAGTATATACTGCCAATTGAACATAACTGGAGAGTATTATGCTGAGTGAAGTTAGGTGAAAGGAGAGGGTCATATGTGTTATAATTTCTATTGTATGTGTGACAAAAGAACTAAGTGGAGAAAATGGTTCACTGCTGGTAGGAATCTTGACTGGTCCAGCTTTTTTGAAAAACAATATGGGTAATCCTAAAAAAACAAAGCAAAACAAAACAAAAAACCCCTAGAAATTTAATTTCCAAATGACTCAGCAATGCCACTCCTAGAAATATACTCCAAAGGCCCCAAAACACAATGTAGAAAAGCCCTCTGCACTCCTATGTTCATGGTAACACTATTCACAATAGTCAGAATCTGGAAACAACCCAAGTGCCTCAAAACATTTTAGTGGATAATGAAACTGTGATACAGTACTGTAATAGTAAAATGGAATACTATGAAGCTGTTAGTAAAAATGAGATTTTCTTATACATGAATGGATATGGAGAGTATTATGCTGAGTGAAATGAGTGAGAGGGGAGAGGTATAGATATAGAACGATCTCATCCATTTGTGGGAAATTGAAAAATATTAATATGGCATTAATATCCAGAGACAATAGAGACAAGGACCAACCCATGGTAGGATGCTTGCTATAAATAAAGGGAAAGTACAGTTAGGGCAGAGAAGAGACCACTGTTACAAGGATAATTGGGAATGATCACTCTGGACAAGAAATGGGTTATGAAAGGAGATAGAGTGATAGGCATGATACCCTTCAGTAACAATATTGCAAACCACAGTGTCTAAAAGGAAAAAATATGAGTGAGAGAAAGAGTTTGAGAGAGAGAAGAAAAGTATCTGCTACAGAGGCAGTCAGCGAAGAGGACAAGAGGGAGGAGAGAGGGAGGGAAACTGGGACATTGATTATGGGAAATGTGCACTAGTGAAGGGTGTTGGACATTGTATGGCTGAAATTCAGTCAACTTTGTAACTACATGCCATGTTGATTCAGTTAAAGATTTATTTATTAAAAAAAAGAACTGAGGAATACCGTCTCCCACTACCACAAATTATGCAGTCGAGTTTCCTACATCTGGGGAAATCGCAAGGGTCAGCACATCCGGAAAGCAATGGATAAGCCTCACCCTGGGAAAATCACCTTTGTGATCATGGTATCTCCCTTGCCAGTTAAGTATGATAATGTTATATTCCTCTATATGTCTCCAAAGTACCTTCCTCCACAGTTTTATTCTAGTTACTTTCCATTTTTGATTGAGAAACATTATTCTAGACTAAATTCAACATGTTCAGACTAAACACTAATTCTTCCACTTATTCACTTCATTAGGATCCCTTAAGTTCTGATCAACTCTATCCCATCATTTTTCTGGGTTTCAAGGTCATTTTCTATAAATTTTTCTTCTACATTCCCTATATAATTTGAATCCCTAAGTTTTCTATCTTCACTTTGTAATTTCTGTTACCTTTCTCTTTTTCTTATCACTTTTTAATTTTATTCAAGACCCTTTAATGCACAGACAAAATACTCATTTTACTGTAAGTAAATTTAACTTAATTCTAAGTTACCAAATTGAATTTAGTCTTCCCATTTTGAGTGATGCTCAATAGGACTCCAGGACAAGTTTTAGCATTTTAATATATCACTACATGTATTTCTTCATTACTTATTTAAAAGCTCCTCAATATCATAAACTTTCCTTCTTAATGAAGTTTATATTAAGACAAAGGAAACTTTAATTGAACTGACAAAAGCAGACACATAACAAGATGAAGGGTCCTGGTGGCAACAGGATATTTTTGAAACAAAATGCTTCTTTATAACCATGATTCGCTTTGGATTGACCCATTGTACTAGCACAAATATCACAAATGTCTTTTTATCAAAATCTCACCAAATTCCCTTCATCTCAGTATAATTTGATTCCATCTTATAACTATATACTGAATACATTAAGTTAATTCTCCAAGTTGAGTAATGAAAATCCAGAACCTAAATATAGATTAAACATTAATGCTTAAAATAGAAAGGCTCATGCTCAGAGCATCATGTGATCCCATTAAACTAAATTATATCCTGTCACCTGTATCAAGAATTGCTGGACCAAGAAAGACCCTATGATCTAGGAAGATTTGTAAATACTAAGACCTATTTTGTTATTGGAAAACAGTAAAATAAAATGTTTTATTTATTCTTTCATTTCACTATCACCATTCTTGTGATTTCAGATTATGGTCAACATGAACAGCAGATAAATAGTATGATTTTAGTTGTAACATGAGAGTGTACTCTTCTAATATGCCAGTTCCTCTGGCATATAAGTCTATCATTAAACCACATTTTATCCACAAGAAATTACTGTAAAGGAATCCTAGATAAGGAATCCCTTGTTCTTATTACTGTGAATTTGCAGCCATTATAATAACAGCATGGATATCTTTTCAAAACCTGTTAACAATAAACATCAGTACAATCCAGTCATTCTACTCATAGGAGTTTGCTTTCAAGAGATTTATTGCAACATTTACAATATCCAAGAGCTAGAAGCAAGCTTTATGGTCTTTGATAGCTAAATGGATAAAGAAGATCTTATACTAAACACGATGGAATGCCAACATGGATGGAATTAAAGGGCAGAATACTTAGTGAAATGAATTAAATAAAAGTACAGTGATTTCACTTCTATGTGATACTTATTTAACAAAACACAAAATAATAAACTTTGAAAACACAAAATTAATATTTTATACTATAAAAATTAATAGAAAGAAATATGAAAGGAAACTAAAGAAAGAAGGCTCAATTTATATGGTCATAGATAGAATTGGATTATTCATTAAGGACATAGTGTAATATAGACAGATGTTGATTTATATTTTTGTACACCTAAAAATACATATGAAATTTTTCTACAATAAAACTATAAAGTCACCAAGTACCAGTGGAAGAAATAAAATAGAAGACCCTTTGATTTGATATGTTTTTAGCAGTTAACTGCAGAAAGAGAATTTATTGGACAACATTCTAAGATCCTTTATTGACAACTCATATCCATGACAAAGTCACTTACAGAGGGCAGTGACCTATGTTCATATACTTTTGGGAATCCAGCAGTACTTTCTCTTGAGTAGTGATCAATACTAGCTTCAAGCAAAAAGAGGGCAAAGAAACATGTCTGTTAATCTTTTTTTCTCAATCAATCTTAGTATTATACTTGGCTTCTGACTCAGAATGTGAATTATACTATTTCATAGAAACAGTGTAAATTTGAGGAGAAGCAAAAAAGAACAGAACCAAAATAATCACTTTCTATTGAATTGAATGGGAACAATAACTGACTGCTAAAAACAAAGCACCTAAATAAAATTGATTTTCAGTACGATCACTTATTTTACATCAGAAAAAGGAAGAGATTGTTCTTTTTTAAGATGATCCTAATAACTCTGACAAAAGACATTTTTTCTTAAAACATAAATGATTCCATATCTTGGAATCTATGGTTTTAACTTGCATTCTATCCTAACAAATGAAAAATAGACATGGTGTTTTGCTACCAATTAAAGATTTGACTACATAAGTAGTATAGATTTTAATTCTTGTTATTCATTCACTCAAATTTACAACCTTTCACTCTCAAAATAATTTCAAATGCACAGTACTTTGAAAATTTCTTGATATCGTGTTTAAAATTGTAGGTTTGGAATCAGAATTCGATTACCAAAGATTAAATCAAGGTATTGATGACTGTTAATAATTTTGACAGGTTGCTGGACTTTGCTTTCCTTATCTTTAAAACTAGTAATAAAAAGCCCACTCATCAGCTTTTCAGAAATATAAGAGGATATAGTATGATGATTATGCATAGGCACCCAAAAGTATTAGTTACTAGCTTTAATTGCAATTTTTATTATTATTATTTTGGGTGTTTGGATTCACCTAGCAGAATATAGGTATTTTCTTGACTCTAAACTCAGGAATCATATCTGGCTGTGTCACAGAACCATATGAAGAATCAGGAATCAAATCCAGGTGAGATGTATGCAAGATAAATGCCCCTATCTACTTTCTTACCACAGGAGTCTATTTGTATTTTTTTAACTGTATAGTCCATCATATATCTTTTCATGATTTTTTCTCATTTCCTATCTTTTGTCTACCTGCACTGTCTTGTAGTTTTCTTTTAAAAATGTGAACGATATACTAATTCAAGACAATCTGATACTGATCAAAGAATTTGCACTAAGTGGCATTCCTATTCCTAGCCATAAACTGACCCTTCCTGTTTCTACAGCATAATTCCAGTCATTTATTGACTCTAAATGGTTTGTCAATATATCTTTTTTTTTTTTGGTTTTTTGGGCCACACCCAGTGACGCTCAGGGGTTACTCCTGGCTATGCGCTCAGAAGTCGCTCCTGGCAGGCACGGGGGACCAGATGGGAACCGGGGGATCGAACCGTGGTCCGTCCAGGCAAGGCAGCAGGCACCTTACCTCCTGCGCCACCTCCCGGCTCCCAATATATCTTTATTTTAATTTTCTTTTCATCAGGTATTTCTATAATATGCCAGCCTATATCTAGTTCATATTTCAAATTTGCTTCATCAAATTTTATAAATATATCCAGATCAAGATTTTTATTGGTCTTGTGCCAGATGGAACTTAGGTAGGATAATAAAAGAAATGTATTTTGTTCTTTACACTTTTTATTTCTGTCATAAATCTTAACTGTCTTTAGGTGAACAGCAATTTAGAAGTTCAAGTTGCAGGTGAAGGTTCAACTTGAATGTCATTTTAGTTTTTTATTAAAATTTATTTGCTTTTGCAAATATAAATTAATTTAATATCATTGAATAGAAGCTTGTTAACAAGCAGAGATAAATTTCAATCAAGATAATATTTTTGTATAAAGTAATATTTTACACTTATTTTGTTGGTGAACTACCAGTAAGAAGCTCTTAGCTATTGTTTTTCTTTAGCAGAGGAATAACATCAAACTGCACTCTTTGAAAAGAAATCTAAACACCATTAAGCTTGCTGTCAGAATTGACTGTGACATTTATTCACAAATATAGCAGACTATTGAGGCATAAAATGTATAGATTATTAAGTCATTGCTATTGAATACAAATTATTATAATTTCTGGGTAATAAATTGTTCAGATTGCTATAATTTAAGAAAAAGCAGCAATAATGGCTGTATTTGCTTACGTTATAAGAATTACACAAAACAAACTCCAAAACTTACAGAAATAAAGACAAGTGTTCTAAATTCTATCAAGTAGAGAACGTTTATTTCTAGGAAAGCAACTTATGTTCAGCATTGATGAGGTCAAGATCAATATTTGGAAAAATAGAATAAGGAAATAGAGTTTACAATATTCTGATTTATGATTGGTTATGGAAAGTGTGTGGCAAAGTGAAAAAACCTAATTTATACTTTATCTAAAATAGGATGTCAGCCTGAATTATTTTCAAGATTGGTGGCAAAAGAGTACAGTCACTTTTTTGTTGCTGTTGCTTTGTAATTCAAAGATAAGAGTACAGGAAAATAGAAAAATGATTTGGTAAAAAACAATTTGATAATAGGTTAAGGGAAATGTAAAGTCTATTATAAAGCATTTTGCATCTTATCTTAAGCAGTATGGAAGCTTGTATGGGTGGTTGTGCATGTTTGCTTTTTAATCAGCTTTCCAGCTCTCATTAAGAAGCACACCTGTGGGGCCGGGGGTGGGGGGAGGCGCTGGAGGTAAGGTGCCTGCCTTCTTGCCTGCGCTAACCTAGGAAGGACCGCGGTTCAATCCCCTGGTTCCCCATATGGTCCCCCGTGCCTGCCAGGAGCAACTTCTGAGTGAATAGCCAGGAATAACCCCTGAGCGTCACCGGGTGTGGCCAAAAAAACAAAAAACAAAAAAACAAAAAAACAAAAAAAAAGAAGCACACCTGTGAGTTGGAGTGAGTACAGGGCTAGCTAAGTAAAGTGAACGCCTTAATGCACCATAATGGTCACTACAGCATTGCCAGTTGATGGACACTCTGGAGGCCCCTATATATGGTCAGTGACCTGGGTAATACATAGAACTGTAGGGTTGAGCAGCATACCTACATGAATGGGAACTCTCAGGTCAAACCTGCATATTGGGAGTCTGGGCACATTGGCTCTAGAACAGAAAATGAGCCAAAAGACCAGCAAGTGTTAAAGCATTTTGGGAATCAGGTTGGCTTCCATATGCAGCTGAGTTACCTTGAGCCAGGCCCACACACTAGATCTTAGTTTTCACAAATATAAAATGAGAGCAGTGGTGGGTCTGAGATACTAAAGTGGGGAGTGTGCTTGCCTTGTATGGGATGACCCAGGGTCTCTCCCCAGCACCCTAATACAGTCTCCTAAGCTCTACCAGAATTGATCCCTG
This sequence comes from Crocidura indochinensis, assembly GCA_004027635.1. NCBI lineage: Eukaryota > Metazoa > Chordata > Mammalia > Eulipotyphla > Soricidae > Crocidura > Crocidura indochinensis. The sequence goes on along the minus strand of PVKC010005602.1, from coordinate 25,442 downwards.
AGTACAGAGCTAGAAGTTAACTCTGAGCACAGCCAGGTGTGCCCTGCTGCCCCTCTAAAATTATTAGCAATAGAAGCACTGATTGTCTGAGGTTATTCTGAACTTTAAATAGAAAATGCATAGCAACTGCTTACCACAGTGGTTTGCACTAATAACTAAGAGCTTTCTCAAGCTACAGTTTATGCTTTTATATAAAGTGAATGTGATGTACAAAATGTCCAATAAATGGTGTGTATCCATCTGGACATTTTAAAGATCTTGTTAGCAGTGGCTATATAAAATGATGCTATTTCTCCATGGTATTTGCTCCCAATTTCCAGAATTGTCTTGGTGAAGCAGTATACAAAGGCAGAGGTGACAGATTCATAATTAGCATAGAGCACTGTGACTGAGTTTTTGTTTATTTTGTACTTGGGGTTTTTTTATATTGGTTTTGCCTGGGGATTTGATTTTTAAAAATATGACAGAAAATTGGCATTTGCTTGTTGCAGTTCAGATAGGACTTTCAATGTCTATGGACTTCAACTTTCAGTCTAAAAATGGGGCTGAATTTTAAGACAAATGGATAATAAGTTAAATGTAAATTCCACATGCTATCTACAGAATAAGATGACATGATGATTCACCAATTACCAAGATGTCCTCATAGTCAGTCTCTCGACAAAGACAATCTATAGTTCCTTGCATTCTTATTGGCACTTTGTCAACTGTCCTGTTTTTCATTCCTTTATGAAAAATTATTTTAAAAATTGTTTCCTCAGAATCTGCAGTCTATTCATGAGATCAAAATTGATGTTGGTATTTAATCTTATTTCATAAAAAAATCTCATTTCACTGTTGAATTGGTAGAACCCCAAATTACAAAAGTCAGTCTATTTGAATGAAATACTATTTGACATGATTACTCATTACTGCCATAATAACAGTGGAGCTATATCTTGAGAAGTTATGAGGTATTGCTTTGTGCTAACCACCTTATATGCATGATTCATTTAATTTACACAAAATCCCTGGGGTTTGGGAATGAATGTGACTTTACATAGTAGTAAAATCAGGCATAGTTGGGCTAATTAACTTTCTCAGTATAACATATCTAAACCAAAAGATGAGATGGAGGTATTAAAGAAGGGAGGCACAGAGAGGAATTCCCTAATACTGATGCTACTTTTTTTTTTTTTAATTTTGTTTCTTGGAACACAACTGGCTGTGCTCAGGGATGACTCATGGCTCTGTACTCAGGGAAAACTCATAGAAACCACCAAACCTGGGTCTCTTGGATGTGAAGGAAGCAATTTCTCTGTACTATCGCATCTGCTTTAATGCTGTTTTATAGAATGCCATCTTTACTATTAAGAGCCTTTTTTTCTTAGCCACTATTTTTAACTTTTAAAATATTTTAACTATAAAAATGCATAAGGTAAATGCTCTATTTTTTGTTTGTTTTTTATTTGTTTGTTTTTGGGACATACCCCGTAGTGTTCAGGTTTAATTCTGACACTGTCCTCAGGTGGTGCTTGTGGGACTCTATATTGTATTAGAATTGAACCCAGGAATCCATATTCAAGGCAAGTGCTTTAGCCTTTATACTATCTAGCAGGCCTTTTTGCCATTTTTGTATTTATAACACTTTAACTCCTGGAATTGATATACTTTATTTTATCTTTTTTTGTGGGGAGAGGGTTCACACCCTATGGTTCTCAGGGGTTACTCTTGACTCTGAGCTCAGAAATGGCTCCTGGAAGGCTCGGTGGACCATATAGGATGCTGGGATTAGAACTGCTGTCCTTCCTGAATCCCTGAATCGACTCTCTCCTGACCTGGAATTGATATATTTTACAAGTGATTTATATTACCTTTGAGGACTAATTAGGTATAATGCCTTGCGGGAACAAACTATACTTTTTATAAAGGAATATTTTGACATAAAATCTTTCTTTGGCTTGATATGTCTGGAGTCAAGAAAATAAAAACAATTCATTTACCTTTATAACAAATATAACACTGATCTTTTAAAGCTAAAGATTTCCCAAAGGCTTGCATAGTATTTTATTTTAAGGAAATGTTCCCACAAAAGAGAGTTAGAACCAAGTGGAGTTAGCACCAATAAGGGGGAAGGGAGAGGTATCAGATGAGTTCTGAAAACATGGGTGGAGGGAGGTTGACACAAGTTGTGAGATTGATGCTGAAATATTGTATGTCGACCGAACTACAGCTACTATCTTGCTTGTAATATTGGTGCATAAATAAAGATTTTATATGCTTAAAAAAAAGCTAAAGATTTCCTGTAGTTACCGGTATATATTTTTCTTTGCTTACCAATGTCTTTAATTAGTAAAGATATTTTTTTTCTTCAAACAGTAGAGAAAGCTGAAGAGGCAAAAATGTACATACTTTCCTTAAAAGTTGAATTTGAAAAATACCATGCTTTTTTTAAAAAACAAAATTTGTTAATGGCAAAAAATTTGAGCCAAGGTGAAAAGTATAATGCAATTTAGATAAACTCTAGGTAAGATATACTCAGAAAGGGAACCTGAAAAATTTTTCATGATGCCCATGTGTACCATAAACAGCAGCAATAAGTGTTACCTTCTAGCTGACCTTTATTTAACAGAGCTCTATTATTAGGAAAAAACTTGGCTTCATCTTACTGTTAAAATTGCTCTTCATTGTTTTGAAAAAGGAATAGGCAAAGGTAAATACTGAGGTATATTAATCATTTGTTGGTTTAGTGCTCTTTGCACTATATTTGTTAATAATGAGAAAATTATCATAGTTGTAGGTGATGTTATACTAATAGCATTAACAATATATATAGTGGAGAGGAGATTCATGAAGTATATGGAGAGCACAATATGCAGAAATTTTGTATGTTTTATTATAGATTATTTGTGTGATGTTTATATATTATAGATTTATGTCATGCCACCGAAGTGCCAATGATCCCAAAGAACAGTCCACTGGGTAAATCCTTTCAAGATATTCTTCTTGATAATTTCTTGATAATTTCAGTTCTGTCATTAATGTCTAAAAGTTTGTTCTCATTAAATATTAATTTCCTTGATTTGTTTCTACCTTTGAGTGAGGTAAATGATCCAATATTTTCATTTCTCTTTATTACTTATTTACCTTCACAAGACACCCTCTAGTTTTATTACTATCTTCAGATCTGTGGTTGGGTACTTGAATTTTTTCCAAAGCTAAGCTCTTATAAACATTACTCAATGAATATAGGGGTATGTGTATTTATTTGTATAATCTTGTATTATTAGGATTAAGACATAATAGTAGAAAATTGATAGATAATATCCCACTAATATGTAATGAAGATTTCTTTTTTCTTGACATTCCTGAAAGAACTTCTTGTTAGATGTTTTATATAGGTCTCTCCTACATGTAAGGCAATATTTCTTTCCAATTTTAATGTGAATTTCTGTAATAATCAGCGATGAGGGATATTATTTCCTGTTCCTGGAACTCAATAATGTTTACAAGTAATATGTAGTAAAATGTAGAGGTTTTTTAGGCATAGTAAAATTATCAAGTTGTGTATATAGATATAATTTTATACAACTAAACTTTTTAGATTAAACTTGAATTTACACTGATTAAATTCTAAAAATATGACATCCCTTTTAACAATAAAGACATCAAAAAGAGATAAAACTCAGAAAAGTTAAGTGATTTTCCCAATAACATTTACTAGATATAACAATATCCTCAGGTCAACTTTTATTTCTATTCCATATATCTGTCATTTTATAAAATATAGTTACCACCTTTATGATACGTAAAAGTGAAAAAAAGAAAATAAAGATTATTTATATGCTTAACTATGTAATAAATAAGTAGCAAAACTGACATGTGGTGAAAGAGATCAAAGTCTGGAGAGTTTCTTTACTGTGGAGGAATCAGAAAAAAAATTGGGAAAGGGATGAGAAATGTTTTATTCAGAAGGAACTATTAGAGAGATAGGAGGATTTTGATAGATGTAAACATAAGGAAGAGAAACTTTTCCTGGATGTTTGAAATGTTAAGATCAAGTGGCAATGGCATGAGACGGTGACATGTATGATTGAGGCATGTCAAGTAGGAGAGTTTAAACACAAGAAAGTTAGAATAAATATTGATTAGAGACATCTGGTTACCAGTAATGGAAAATGTTATGTCTAGTCCCAAAAGATTGTATTTGCTTGGTTAAATAAGAATCAAATCACAGATGGGCTTTGAACCAGGAAGGTATAAGATCAATGTCATGCTTTGGAGATATTTATTAGGCAAATCTAGAAAGAACATTAGGAAAGTGACATTAGAGCAGTTTTTCTCTTAATCCTGAGATAATGAAGGGAGGCAGTTCGTCTGGTGTTTGAATGTTGCATACTTGAAACCCTATCATTAGTTTTTTAATCATAGTTCTTAAAATAAAAAAAATGATGGGTCCAGAGAGATAGCACAACAGTAGAGCATTTGCCTTGCATGCAGCTGACCTGGTTCGATTCCTGGCATCTCATATGTTCCCCAAGTCAGCCAGGGGTGATTTCTAAGTGCAGAGCCAGGAGTAACACCTGAGTGCCACTGAGTGTGGTCCAAAAACAATCAATCAATGAATAAAGCTAAAAATTATATTAAAGATTGGCCTGGGTTGTTTGTTAAATATCCACGTATTGACTCTAAAAAAATCCTGTTTAAAGGTCACTTGAAAAGGTCAAAATGAATTTTTTGTTTTAAGGCCACACCAGTGGAGCTCACAAAATACTCCTGACTCTGCACTATGACATCATTCCTGGTGGACTCAGGAACCATATGAGATGTTGAGTGGGGATGAAGCCAACATTGACCTCATGCAAGGTAAGTACCTTACATACTATACTATCATCTGACCCTCCAATTAATATATTTATGTTTTCCAAGTAATTCTTATGCAGGTGAACTAAAAAGTGCACTTGAAATCAATTCCTATCTCACACCTTACACAAAAGTAAATTTAAAGTGAATCAAAGACCTAGACATCTTATCAAAAACTATAAAATACATTGAGAAAAATATAGACAGACTGCTCCAAAATATGGACCTCAAGACATATTCAATGATCTAATACCACTGGCAATGGCACCACAATAAAAAATAGTCAAATAGGACTACATCAAATTAAAGAGTTTGATAAAACAACAACAAGAACAAAAACATGGGCTCAAATTAAAAGACAGCAATTGAATGGGAAAAAATATTCACATTCAACACGTCAGATACAGATTACATCTCCAGAATTTATAAAGAACTAACAGAGATCAACAAAAACAAATAAAAAAATCCTATAAAATCAGAAGATATGAACAGAATCTTCACAGAGGAAAAAAAAAGTAGATCGCCAATAAACATAAGAAACTGTGTTTGGCATCATTTATAATTAGGGAAGACAGCTCAAGACAATAATGAGATTTCATCTCATACTATTGAGAATGGCACATATCAAAAATAGTTGGAAAAAAATCTGGGATGGCATGGCAGTGGTGAAAAAGGAACTCTCATCCATTGCTGGTAGGAATGTTTTCTGGCTCACCCCCTGTATAAAACAGTATTCAGCATTCTCAGTAAACTTAGAATTGAGCTGCCATATGACCCAACAATTTTACTTTACGATCTATCACCAAAATGTAAAAATATTCATTTAAAAAGGGAATATGTACACCATTATTCATTGCTATACTTAGTATAATAGCTCAGATATGGAATTAACCTAGGTGTCTTATGACAGATGAATGGATTATAAAGATAAATCTATACACAATGAAATTCTACACAACTGTAAGGAACAATGAAATCTAATAATTTGCTGCAACCTGGTTGGAACTGAAAGATACTATGTAGAAATACATATTAATTTTTGAGTCCTGGATGGTGGAGGATGAAGGTGGCTAGATGGTGAGGCCTTTCTCTGCCAACCCAAACCAGGTGCCTGCATCCCCTTCCAGCTGGCAGGTCAGTGTAGCGGCAAGGAAATAATCCACAGGCAATCATGAAGCTTCAGGAGACAAGGTTTTAATACAAGCCATAGACACCACGTGTGTCCTTAATCTAACCTGTTTGAGCAGGCTCCTTCAGCCACCCAGAATCTCAACCTATTTATATCATCTCTACCTCAACAGTCCATTCTCTCCAGGCTTCTCCCTCTGATTCCCTCTCCACCTCTGAGGCAACCCCTTTGTTACCTCTTATAGACCCCCTCCCAGATGTGGGCAGGTCTACCTCAGCAGGTGAGATAAGTGACAATACCACACTGAGTGAAGAAAGCCATAAGAAGAAAAATAGGATGATCTTATTCATCTGTGGAATACAAAATAACTGGATGAGGAAATTTTATGTTATATAGGAGAGATGCATAGATTGCCTTTGTTTCCAAAGCCTATGGTAGAGAAGGACAGAAAAAAATCAAGCTAGGAAGAAAGATGAGAAAGGGAAGGAGTGGGGGAATAAGAGTTTGGGCTTCGGGTATGTTGGTGATATTTGAGAGTGGTATAACAATACAACCAAAGCCCAGACACAACAACACTGAAAACATGAAATCTAAGCTATAATCACCAAACATTGTAATTTGCCTTTCAAGGTGGCCAGCAGGGGAAGGATAAGGGGATAACAACTTCTGTTGAGGATAACAGAGTATGGGGACAATAATGGGATTTGACACTTCTGGTGGGATTAGTGGTGAGATATTAAATGCCTAAAACTCAACTATTAAGTAACTTCTTAAAGAATGGTTCTTTAATTCAATAAAAAATTTAAAAGCAAACAAATAAAAACAAAAAAACCAAAAACCTGCAATTTGAAAAAATAATTCAAACTGGAAATAAGACCATCTTAAAAATTATAATATGAAGATGTCAGAATAAGGAGGTTTTATTTGATAGTGAATTTATTTAATAAACAGATATATTTGACAAAGACACAGATACAACAGATATAGATAGTATTAGGGTTATTGGGTTTGTAGTTAGAGGAAAATTCAAAGTATCAGGAACTTAAAATATCAGAAACTAGTAGCACAATTAATAGAAACACAAGGCAGTGACTTTTTTTATTGTCTTCATATGAACTTTATTGAGCCAAGAGATTTCTGAAGTGTAAACAAGGCAACCACAGCAAAATAACCGTTAGATAGAAGGCAACATAGGGTTTTGTCTGGGTGGTAAACTCAGAACTTCTGAAATAACTTGAGATTAAAATATGGGTGTAAAATATTTTCCATTACTAAAAATGCATAAAAAAGAATGGCAAAATAGGACACAGAAAAGACAAAAGAACCATAAGTAGAGGGAATTTTAGAAGTTAAATATAATTAAATTAAATTGAAGAGAGAATTTAAGAAAAATACTTCAATTTGGAATTTTAAATTAATCATTAAAATTCAATTTATTTTAATATTTTTGTTTAAGAAATATATTTGTTTATTGATTTTGATAGACAGCCTGCAAAATTTTGTACTGTACTTTTTAGTAACATAGATCAGCTACGCAGCCATAGACTACATTTTCAAATCCCCATTGTGTCTAGTTGAAACCACATGTCTGATTTCTGCCTATTTATAATTGAGGCCATCAATAATTGACAGATTCTCTGTCTTCCCCTTCTGCTGACTTGGATTCTGAGGATGCTCAGTTCTAAGCAATGAAAAAAATCACCAAAATGGAAGTAACTTGGATCTTGAATTACCATGTGGAAAGACAGCCACTGATATTTTAAGTTCCTGTGATCACTTTTCCTAAGTTAAGGTCACCAAATCTGAGGAATATATGTACCATGTCCTATTGGAAGGTACTACAGCTGTGAGGGCAGTGGTGGACTCAGGATGGGTTTGTTCCTTTATTCTTTTAGTGGTGATTTCCACACCACCCTCTGCCCAAGGAAGCACTCTTGTGGACGTGATAGTGGTCCTGCTCCCTGACCCAGGTTCAGGCCTCCGAAAGTTTAGCACAGATGGTTCAGTGCCCCCTGGGTGCTCACAACAAGAGTTGCCATCTTTAGCTTTAGGAGTTTCTCTGTAATGATGTCCTTAACTGTTGATTCTTCCTGGAAATTTTATTCCTGTATCTCTGGGACTCCAATGATTCTTATGTTGTTTCTGTCAAATTGATCAAAGACCTCTTTTCATCTGTTCACATTCTTTGAGTAATTTTTCCATTGTCGATCATTTTCTTTAAGGTTCATTTCCAATCTCTTCTGCTCTATGGAATTGTTCTGCACCTCATCTTCTAGCTCACTGATTCTATCTTCAGCTGCTGTTACTCATTGGAGAGGCTTTCCATTGAGATTTTCATTTCATCTACCGAGCTTTTCAGTTCTGTTATTTCAGTTTGAAGTTTTCTGATTTTTATCTTTGTGGTCTCTTAGCTTGATCTATGCTTTATTTGAGTTCTATGAATATCCTCCATATTTCTTCTCTAAACTCCTAATCTTAGAGGCAAACTAGGTGGTTGACACTTTTTGAGTCATCAGAGTTTTTATCTTTAATCTTTATCCATGGTGTTATACTGTGTTGTTTCCCCATTGACATGCTTGTAGTGTGGTTTTTGCTACATTTTGTGGTGGGGTTCTGAAGAGATTATTTTACTGTGGTCTTTTTGACTGTGTCACTCAGGAAACCAGGAAGCCAGGCAGGGAGCAAAGCAGCAGCACACAGCAGAAATCAGGCTCCACCCTTCGTGAACCAAGACAGCCTACCTTGTGACGAGCCCTGAAGAGATTATGTTCACTGGAGACTTTCTTGGCAGCCTCAAACAGTAGTTCCATATATTTTAATGTTCAAAAGTGATCGAGGGTCTTGAGGGAAATATTTGATGATAAGATTCTTAGAAAAGATAATGAGGTCAATAACAGGAAAGCAACGTGTCCAGAGTCCATACTCCATAAGAATAAGGAATGGGTGTTGGAGCAATAGTACAGATATTAAGGCATTTGTTCAGTATAAAGCTGGACCACGTTTCATCATTAGCACTGGATATAGAACCATAAACCTCGGCTTGAGAGATCCCTCAGTGTGAAACTTGGAGTAAGCTAAGAACTACTGGATATAACCCTTCCATGCCTCTTCTACAAAAAGCAAACAAGCAAACAAATGCGGTATAAGAAAGGAGAAGCACAGACTGTAACCTACAATTTTAAATTTTTTTCAAGTAAAGAGAATGTAGTCATATTCTGTGTTCTATCATCTTACCTGCCCTCTCTTTATCCAAGCCAGAAAATAAAGTTATATTTGATGCCTCCTCTTATCAAAATCATTTCAAATTTAGTCACACACTGATTTTCTGATTTGTTTTTTAAACATGCTTCCTTCTACTGCTTTTTTGCATCCCAGTACCGTCTGATCTCAGCTACCATCATTCACTGATAACTATAAAGACTTTTATCAGGTTTTTCCACATTAGTTTTACTTTTCTCCATTGTGATCTGAACTGAAGCAAAAATAACTTTGCAAAGAGGCAACATCTGGTCAGTCTCCTGCTTAATACTTTGGGTGATTCTGATCTCACAGGTTTTCCTTTGCCTCCATTAAATGTGTTTACATCCTTTTTCTTAATTCTGTGCTACTTAATCTCTGCACTCCAGCCACAGTGACTGCTTTGATAGCCATTGTCCCAATTTATTCTGACTTCTTTTTGAACCTCATTTATTAATTTATAAAAAAATGCATTTTTTCCACTCGATTGTACATTCCATGAGGATAGGGAGAGTAAGGCAAGAAGAATTCTATTTTTATTTCTGTCTGTCTGTCTTCCACATGCCCCAGCCCCCCCCCACACACACACACAGATTCAGAAATGTAGAAAAATTATGTCAGGCTTTCCCTATAGTCAGCACATTTTTTTCTTTCTAGAAAGATATTCATATAAAAACCTACTGCTTTCCATTTGTTCTTTTTTTCCCTTGAGCTTATTAATTTTGTTTCTTCATTTAGTACCTTGGTCAACTCTTTATTTCAAAAGCCTTCCCAGAGCTACTCAACTATATTAATGACTATAATTAAATAGTATCTTAGTACTTATTACTTAGTAATTTGCATTTATTTCCATGACTATTTGAATAATGTCTTTCTTCTGCAGGATTGTTGCCTGTGTGGTAGAGGAGGTCATTTTTGATTTGACTCAACTTTATAACCCTATTACAAATCATTAAACCTAGACACTAGTGAATTTTGAATAAAGATCTATTGATTGAATAAATATAGAAATAAGAGGATTAGAACATAAACAACAATCAATAAGGGATAGCATGATGTAGAATAAACCTTGGTTTTTAATATTGGGAAGCCAGAAAAATATCATGGATCAAGGACAAGAAACTTCCAGTCAACATCAAAAACTACCTTTGAAACTGAAAATCCCATACAGGAAGCTTCATAATGCACATCAATCAGTCATATCTTCTATATATTTTAAGCATTTTTGTTTATTTACATTTTATTTATATCAATTTCACAGATATTGAAATCTACTTGTCAGTGAAGAGAGCAGAAGATTGAAATGCAGGCACAAGAGACATTCTCAGCCAGTTTTGTATTGGACTTACTGTTATTTTTATATACCAAAAAATATCCTCCAACTTTGGTAACATATTATCTAAGTCTTCCTTCTACTTTAGACATAATCTTTATTTATCCAATTTTTATGTGCTTAAAGACACAGAATAGTCTCAGTCATCTATGGATTTTAAGAAAAATAAAAGACATTATTGTAATAAATCCCAGAGATGAGGGCTGAAAGGACTGGTTCACATAGTGGTGAGTGCAGTTAGAGAAATAACTACACTAACAACTACCATGACAATGTTAAGGAGTGAGAGAAGTAGAATGCCTGTCTTGAATACAGGCAGGGGGGTGGGGGGATTGTTGGTGGGAATGTTGTACTGGTGAAAGGAGGGTATTCTCTTTATGACTGAAACTAACTACAATCATGTTTGTAATAATGGTGTATAAATAAAGATTTTTTCTTTTGGTTTTGGGTCACACCTGGTGACACTCAGGGGTTACTCCTGGTTATGAGCTCAGAAATCACTCCTGGCTTGGGGGACCTTATGGGATGCTGGGGATCTAACCAAAGTCCATCCTGGTTCAGCTGCATCCAAGGCAAATACCCTACTGCTGTGCTAGTGTCCTGGCCCCTAAATAAAAATATTATTAAAAAAATAAATTGTTTACCTCTGTTGTCTGCACAGAAAGCCTCATCTGGCTATTCACAAGAAAGAAGTAACATCAAATAAAACAACAACAACAAAAATCGTCATTGATCATGTACACAGAAAGGAAGGAATCCTGTTAAAATTATGCTGCTAACGTTAGCTATTAGTTTCTACTGGATGTCAGACTGTTGGGGTTCCCCTCTTTAATTTCTTCATTTAAAAAAAAGGTACAAAAAATTCGGGGGCCGGGTGGTAGGGCTAACCTAGGACTGACCACGCTTCAATCCCCCCAGTTTCCCATATGGTCCCCCAAGCCAGGAGCGACTTCTGAGCACATAGCCAGGAGTAACCCCTGAGGGTCACTGGGTGTGGCCCAAAAACCAAAAAAAAAATTCAGACAGAGTCCAGAGAGATAGCATGGAGGTAAGGCATTTGCCTTGCATGCAGAAGGACAGTGGTTCTAATCCCGGCATCCCTTATTGTCCCCTGAGCCTGCCAGGAGAGATTTCTGAGCACAGAGCCAGGAGTAACCCCTGAGTGCTGCTGGGTGTGACCCCAAAACAAAAAATAAATCAGACAATCAGCAGATATAGATTTATCATAATAATACAAACTTCTGAGGAAATTAAAGTTAAATTTGATGGAGCTATAAATTCTCCACTCAGAAATTTTCAGATGCTTATAAAAGCCAAATTCAAATCATTCAAGAATTATTTTATGAGCAATATTTGCCAACAGTTTTTATTTAATACGTCTAAAGTACTTTGTGCATATACAGAGTTATCTCTGCCTCAGAGATAAAAAGAAAAAGATATTCTAGAATACCATTTATATATGTGCTAGTATAATTTTGAAATAAGAAGTTTCACTTTGAAAGATATTTTTCATTTGTGAACAAAAACTGTGGAGTAAAGAGATAATCTTTATCAATTTACAGTAAATATTTTAATAATAATGATGATGAAATGATTTTAAAAACTGTCAAAATGAGATCATTATTTAATAAAATATCAAATGCAGTAACATTACAGTGTTCTTTTTAAAGACATGCAGAATAGTAAGGGATTAATATTACAATTGAATCCTTTTTGGGTATAAACATACATGGAAATGCTTCTAATACTGTATTTTTTTATAAATACCATATGTTTCATATCATAAGATACACTTTTCTTAGATGTGTCTTATGGAGCAAATGTCACCTGGAGCTAAACTCTGAGTGCAGGGAAGGAGAGCATCTAAATACTATGTGCATCTTATAGGCAGGTGCATCTTCTAGCAAGAAAAATATGATTATTATCAATCACAGGTATGTCTGAGTATCATAATTCTATGAAAATACAAAGCAAAAATAAAATAAAAAGACAATGCTGGAACTTGTAAGCCCTTTTTCCTTACTCTTCTATATGTCTCTACCCTAGCATGCAACGGGTTTCAGTGGAATTAAAATTCGTGTGTAAATCCTAAATCTCCAGATAAGCAACCTGGTAAATGCAGATAAGACATTTACCTGACTTCTCTAAAGGGCCGTTACTTCAGGGAATAGTGTGTAGAGGAGAGTGTATATCAATCAAAGACGATTTAGAAAACCAAATATCATGTGTGTTTTCTACAGTGTTATTCACCTGAAAATTTTAAAAAGTAGTGCTTGTTCTCAAGAAGTTTGCAACCTAATTATCAAGGCTAAATGTACACATGTCAATCTCTGCATAACTTGTGAGTAACAAATCAATGAATAGACTTGAACATGGAAAATGAGCTCCTATGTCCAGAATATTCTGAAGTTTTAGTTTCATACTCAAAGAAACTCTAAGGTGACAGGAAACCTGCATATGGGACTCAGTTGACATTTTCCCTATTTAGTATAAATGCTAGCAAATGTAAACCAAAGACTTTCTGCCTAATAATATACGCATCTTCTCTTTCTTTCCTAAGAAGTCAGCAGACTTGACATTTTGACGGTTGATTTATTCCCTCCCCTTCCCCTGAGCTGAAATTTTCACCCAGGCTCTCTGTCACTCTTGCTTTGATGAGGAGGAGGGCTTAGACATTTACTATCTGTGGCTGTCAAATTTAAGAGGACTTTAAATGGAAGGCTCCACCATACTCTTTAGAAAGGCAAGGTAGTGGAGGGGAAGGGATGGGCAAATTGCACAACAGGTTTGACATGGGTCTGAGAATATAAAAAAGCCTCACAGTGAGAAGAGAGATGAAGAGGTTAGAACACACATGGCAGGTCTAGGGCTGTACTTTTATAAAATTGTCCCCAAACCATATTCTATCACAGAGATGCATGATTTATTTGTTTACTTGGTCATTACTCTTATTAGAAAAAATGGATACTACAAAATTTAGTGTATAAATTACTGATTAATTCATTTCAGGAAGATTTACTGAACATAAACAATTTCAAAGAATTCAGCTAGGTGCTGTAAATACTGATGATTCTAATCTAAACATCTAGCCCCACTTTTGGAAGCTTATTACTTTACCAGGGAGTATACAAGAATATCTGTGAACCCCAAACCAAAGAGCAGTGTGCTGAGAACTGAGGAAAATAATAAAACAAAAAAAAAGGCAGTCTCTTATAGCATTCAACATAAAAAGACCATATCTTATGGCAATTTAAAGATAAAAACAATCTTGAAAGTATGATTTTTTTAATCACATTGATATATCTATATTTTTAGTGAAAACCGCTACTTCTAGGTCCAGTATCACTCACAGATGTGAATTTGTGAAGACAGATAATTAAAAGGGACACCCACCAAATACAATGACAATCAGAACAAACAGCCCTTAAGAATCCGAAAACTGAGAAGTTGTCTGGTGCAAGATGAAGTGCACAACTCATTCAATGAAAAGAAATCTTGACCTGCATAGTGGATTAGTGTTTGAGAGCTTTCCACTAGTTTAATAGAAGGTGCTCATTACTATTGAGCAATTCAGTAAAATTGAATTTCTTTGCCTTAAGAAATTAGTCCTGTTAAATCTAGAATAATTGATGAAGCTAATTGCCAATTTTATGCACATCCAGCTCTGAAGATATGTTGTATGATAATGCATTCAACTGGCCAGTTTTTCAGTCTGTGCAGCTGTAGATAAGGACAGGAAATGCTGAAGGTGGATCCTGACACGGCCAAGGGAAAGTTCAAATTCTTTCAATATGAATTCATAAAATTGATTTTGGTATCTCAGAAAAGCAGATGTTTTGGTGATTTTTTTAAAGAAATTGTATCTTTCATTTGAGGGCCTAATAGGAAGTGAGCAAATGTTACACATTTCAGGAAATTCTGTTTCTGTTGCTCTAGAGGCTAAAACACCTTGAACTCTTTCTTTGAACTTACTTGATACTGAAATAGTTCCTGAATGTGCTTACTAAATAAATTTTAGAAGCATGTAAACCCAAGAAATAAAAGCTAATAGATTAAATTTCTCAGTGTCATAACATATCTGTTCAGGGTTTGAATTCAAATAATAATAGCTAAAGTGATAGTAGGTAATATGTAGTATAAACTTGATTTGCTCTAAGCACAGTGCTAACAGTGTAGATTATTTCATTTTAACCCTTGCAACCCACTGAGTGATATTATATTACTATTGACATTTCTGCTAATGACAGAGAAGCTCTGCCAAGTTAAATAACAGGCAATAGGCATAACTGGGATACAAATCAAAGTCTTCAGGGCTATGAAATTGGTGCTCCAATATTTCAGTATGTGTCATGTTTAAATAATGAGTTTTCTTAATGATTAAATAGATATGTATTTAAGTTTAATTTAAGTTTAAGGGTACATTTATTTCTTCTTTTTTTTTTGGAGGGGGGTTGGGCCATACCCAGTGATACTCAGGGTTTACTCCTGACTATGCACTTGGAAATCACTCCTGGCTTGGGAGACCATATGGGACATCAGGGGAATAGAACCTAGGTTTGTCCTAGGTTAGCCCGTGCAAAGCAAATGCCCTACCACTTGTGTCAGAGCTCCATGCATTTACTTCTTATTTAAGAAATATATATCCAAAGCCCTCACATTGTTTATAAGAAAAAAATCATTTTTCTTCAAATCATCCCTTTAAAATAAATCCCTAACTACTGATATCCTTGAGTCATAAAATTTGACATTAAAGCTGCTCATTAACATGATAGTCTAATCATCAATAGTTGCCTACAACTGAAGAAGAATACAGCTTGATAAATGTATTAGTTATTTTTTACTTTGATTTTAAGCAATTTGATTAACTTACTATTCCATTTTGCTCAATGGAAAGCATAATATTTACTGATCAAGAATCCTTCAATGATTGAATGAGAGCCAATGAGAAAAATTATCACTTGGCATGCATTATTTTTTGAATGTTCAGTTCCAAGAAATAAGTATTACTATTGCTAATTACCAATGAGGAAACTGAAGCTTCATTCATATTTTATTTGCTTTATTTTGGTTTTGCTTTTGTTTTTTTGGTATTTTGGGCCAGACCCCTTGACACTCAGGGGTTACTACTGGCTATGCGCTCGGAAATCGCCTGGGGACCATATGTGATGCCAGGAATCGAACCATGGTCTGTCCTAGGCTAGCGCTTGCAAGGCAGACACCTAGTGTGTGGTTTCTAGCTACACTACTCCAACCCCTCCATCCATATTTTTAAATGTGTCTATAGTTACATAACTATGAAATAGAGAACTTAACATTTAGACCAGGCCTATTTCTGTAACATACATTTCTCAGACACTGTGTAATTTTTATATGACAATCCTTCTGTATACTATAAATCATTCTTTGTAAATAATGATTTGCATCTAGTTTAGGAAGTAGGATTATTTGTCATACTTATCTGGATATAGGTACTTTCTGCCTGGCATAGGCACCTTCTAAATATGGGTATCTTCTGAAAACTATCAATCAGATCACAATATTGGCCATGCCAATATACAATTTGGTTTTAACATCCCTTCTCTGACTACAAAAGAGGGCAGAAAAATATAGGACATGTTATGTCTGTAGTTATTTGTAGAAATCTGTGAAGATCAGTTCTTGAAATAGAAGTCACCTTTTGGATAAGATAAAATTCAAGCAAACTGCATTTTTATTTACCTTGACTTTGATTGGAATCAGTGCTTCTCCTCCCTTACCCCCACCATTATATGGAGAATAAAAGTTATTTTAGTAAATCCATACTTAGTATATTTCTTTTGGAACAAGCAACAGAGTATTATAATGCAGGGGTCTGATCTGAGCTTAAAAATTTAGTGCTTGGAGTTAAGTGCTACTGATAGATTTTGATGGGGTTAATATTCAGTTTTGACATTATAAGTTTATTCATTTATTTGACTAAGAGTGCTTTGAATGCTTTAGAAAAAATAAAATTTCTGTTCTCATAGATTACATTCTTTTTATTCTTTTTTCTTCATATCTTACATTCTATGATAAAGAGCTAAATGATAAAAACAATTCATCCCATATTATGTTAAATAAATATCTTGGGAAAAAAAGAAAACAGGGACTGAAAGTGTTTGAGGTGTGATTTGAAACACGATGTTCAGGGAAGACTTTCATTATAAAATGACACTAGACAGAGACCAAAGAAAGAGAGAAGGGTCAAGTGGCTCAGTTAGTCAAGAAAATAATTTTTCAAGTAGTGGCACAGCAGAGTTAAAGGTCTTGTGGTTTGAGTATTTGGGTGTGAGAGTGTGTGGTTTCTGGGAATGATACAAGATCAGGATAACTGAAGTGATGTGCTTTGAAGAAAGTGGTGGGTAACCTGTGAATTGGAAAGAAATCTGGGAAAGGAGCTTATATACATGGCATGAGAGTCACTGAACAAATCTGATTTTATCTCTTGCTATATGAGAAGACATTGATGAATTTTTAAAAGGAATATATTATATAATCTCAATTTTGAAATCATCATTGGTAATAGGGATGGGAAATAAAAAGTAATAACATTAGCAAGAAACCCAGGGGCTGGAGAGATAGCACAGCAGTGTTTGCCTTGCAAGCAACCGATCCAGAACCTAAGGTGTTGGTTCAAATCCCAGCATCCCATATGGTCCCCCATGCCTGCCAGGAGCTATTTCTGAGCATATAGCCAGGAGTAACCCCTGAGCACCGCCCTGTGTGGCCCAAAAACAAACAAACAAACAAACAAAGCAAGAAATCCAAGTGATGAAAATCTAAGAGTTGGTGGCAACTTGTTTAAAGTGGTAGCAGTAGGAATAATAATTAAATTCTAGATGTGACTTGAGGATAGAGACAATAGAATTTTTGTGATGATTGAAAAAAAATTCAAAGAAGGTTCCAAGATTTCCCTCTGATCAAGTAGAATAATTATATATGTGTGTACCTAAAGAAATGTGTAGCAATTTAGAAATTTGATTTTGAACATTTTGGGGAGAGGAGTTTATACTTGCAGTGCTCAGGGTTTACTCCTGGCTCTGTATATTGGGATCACTCCTGGCAATGCTCAAGGGGCAATATGAGGTGCTGGGATTGAATTCAGGGTTGTACGATGCAAAATAGGTGTCTTGCTTGTCATACTAGGTCTCCAACTTTCTAATTTTAAATATTTTAAAATATGAGGTGGTTATTACATAGTCCAGTGTAAATGTTATGTATATAGTTGAATATATAAGTAGATAGGTTAGATGAAAAATCCAAATTATAGATTAGAATTTGTGAGTTGTTAACAATAGGTCTTAAAAAATAATGGTTCTCATTTAGTGAATATAGATAAAAGAAATTGGTAATGAAGATCCAGAAGCTTAAAAATCCTACAAACAAGAATTACACATGTGTATGAGCACATGCAAACACACACATGCATGCATACACTCTTTCTTTAAAACTTTATTGAAAAAATGAGTTAGAATTAAGAAGTAAGAGCCAATCTCTTGCTATATGAGAAGACATTGATGAATTTTAAAAGTAATGACCCTGATTTTTTTTTCATAGTATGCTAAGAAATTGAGGGAAGAAGGGGCATTAAAAGAAAATAGGCCTTCTTGTTTGGACCAAATGTGACTTTTGAATTTAGGAAAAGGCATAGTGGCTAATATAAAAATTTAAAAATCAGAAAAAGTTGGCAACATTGTTAGAAAAAAATATATTGATAAATTCTGAAGATGATCTTCTTCCTGTGATTATTAGTGTAATACATGTCCTTTGAAAAATTTAGCAAATAAAACATAATTTTAAAGACACACCAATAATATCATACTAGATAAATATAAAATATGCTAACTCATTTAACTAAGATTATTCTCTATAAAATTATTTTGAGCTCTTTATTTTCCAACAGCAAGAATGCATTTGGAGATTCATATTTATTTTAATGAAAGTAGAGGAATAGTCAAGAGATGATTCTTAGTTTGAAAACTGTCACATCCTATATATATATTTTATTGATATATGTATATATTAATAAAAGATAATGATGACTGTGATTATCTGAGATAGAAAGAGCAGAATGATTCTAATACTGATGGTCTGTTTTGATTGAGACAATGGTTATATTACCCATTCGGACTGAAAATAAGGCTGAATGAAGCTTTGCTTATTATTATTATTATTTGTTATTATCAGGGTGAGTTCTTTACTAGCTTTTGCATAGCTAAGTAACTTTGCTTTTACTAGATGTAACAGAAACTAAACTCTGTTAATATCTACCAATGAAAACATTAATAAAGAAACTAAGAAACATTTGTAAAGAAACTAATTTGTGACACATACAAGCAGATTTTTTAACTCATTTACCTGATTAGCCTTCTTCACAGTTCACAAAAATATTATATTCTCTCCCTCACATTTTTTGATTGTTGAGGGTCCAATCTAAGCACACACACCTTAAAGATTTAATATGGTGATTTTTTAAATAAATCTGTGAAAATCGTGAATAGCCATTTATTTAAAAAAAATCAGTTCAATATTCTGATAATGATCACAGCACAATAATTTTTTTCTTGACAATTTTTATGTGCCACAGAATGCTTCTAGAAGAAATGTCCGATATAGTTAGATTTAGAAGATATTGATGAAAACAGAGCTACTAAATATCTCTTTCAAATCAATGAAATCAAAGAAAACAATAGAAATAATTATCAGTTGTAAGACTCAGTCAGCAGTGAGATGTTTGTGCATGTCGATGCTTGTAAGTTTCTATATGTGTGTTTCATATTTTTCCAAAATAGGTTTTAGATTGGTGAAACCAACTGGTTAGAGAATGGGGGTTCCAAGGTCAAGGTCACCCATTCCACTGACCACATAGATGTAGAAAACTATTTCTTAGCTATGAGCTGCATAAAAAGGTCTATAGTTATTTTGTGGCCATGTCCTCTTGGTGACATAAAAATTAGTCAAGAAATTTGGTTTGTTCATTAATATTCATTATACATTAGATAAAGAAACACACAACTTTAACTATAGATGCCACACTCTACAAGGCAATAATTTCAACTTTGTATGAATATGTACACAGATACTAGATGATGTACTGATCAAGTTGCACCAGAGGGAAAAAAAGGACTCACTTGGGGTTAATTCTGACTTTTAGCTAAAAACAAAATAATTATATTTTAGTATTAATTTTAGTGAATGCACTAAAATAAAAGTTTTAGGTGCATTTAAAGAACGTAGTATTTTTATAAACAATAACGCATCTTTGCCATTCATTATAAATAGTAAATGCATCCATTACTTCAATTTTAAGTCAACATCTCAGAGTTTGCGAAGTACCTCACTGAATGCCAACATCACAGAAGAATTCAATCATTATGCTTCTGTCACTTCATACTGAGGGTCATATGCAATGACAAATATTGAAACTTGTGTTGTAGAGCAAGTTGGGAGAACACTAGTTTCTGATCATTACATTTTAACCTTTAAAAAAAATTCAGTTCGTGATTTCCTGACATTTCTCTTTCTGATCAAGCTATACTGATCCCCTAATAAAGTACAAAGCAGTACAAGTTCTTCTGCAAATCCACTTATTAGCCACTGGACTTTGGCACCCAACTGCCCCTCACATATTTTTTCAGGGAGAACTGTGTTTTTATTGCGTGGTTCATTAAAGAAAGAGAATAAGGTAAAGATGCAAGCCCATAAGCTTTTTATTATCACCATTTCCATCCGCAGCTCTGGCATTTGCTTAAAACAAGAGCAGAAATGGAGAGAAACCCCCTTTTAGAATCTAAAACTCTTGCTGTGCGTTAGCAGACACATTAATACAAAGAGTGTGGATTAGATATTTAATGAGAAAAATGGATGAAGTTACCACCAATTTTTTAAAATAATAGATTGAATATGAAGTTTGATATTAGGGAAATCCTTATTTCTATTTAGCACCACCCCTTAAAAAAACTAAACTCTGCCACATATGATCACTGGAATAAAATATTTATCTAACAGGTTTTGAGTCTTCAAGAGAGCTTCCTCTTCTTGATTTTTCTTCGTCCTTTATACCTCCCACTCACCTAAGTCTTGTCTCCACCCTACCACCCTATAGACAGCCCAGCTGGCACTACAGAAGAGAAGCAAACTGGTTTCTCCATGACCTCTAAGCATTCTACTCCACGGGAAAAGCAACGTGGAAGACGCACTCAGCAGCCTCCAAGCCTGGAGTCAGTTTGTCCTCGAGGCATTTCCACCACAACACAATACTAGACACTGTTTTGCTCCAGGCAGAGCTGTCGCCCACTCCTCTCCCCTTCCAGCTGCTGGCTCCGCACCTGGCTGCAATCCCCAACCCCTCTGAGCTCAGAGCAAACAAAAAGCACGAAACAGCAACAGATTCCTTTGTTTTACATGCAAATCCTACCTCTGGTAGTTTTCACATCTTCCTCAAAAGCCACGCTTAATTTTTAATGACAGCGATCCAGTGCAGTCCTCCAAATAGCCACCGGTAATCATCCTTAACTCTTGTACCTAAAGCCTTTCTGGACCATTAATGTCACAACCCTTGCTAACTCATAGCTTTCCTACTCCCTGCTCAAAATGTCTGAAAGAGTTTGGAAGGACAATAGGAGTGACAGGCACGCTAGACAGCCATGCTTGAAATTAGTTATCTGAAGCTCCGCTAACGCTGCTTCATACTGTTTTTAAAGCGTGCAGGAGGTAGGATTTATTAGCCTATGACAGGCATGCTGTTTCTGTTTTTATTAAATACTGTAATAGGCTGTCTGTTAGCAATGCTGTGATAGGTCCAGCATCACTTCCCCACTGCTTTCAAATTCTCATATTAAAAAGGGAGAGGGAGCTCAGACTTCCTTCTGAAAGAAAACCAGACCGAAACTATTCTGACTACAGGATCAGATTTCTGAATCCTCCAAATACAGAGGAAAGAATTCATTTTGCGGATGGGTGTTTTCGCATGGGAACTCAAGTTGGGAAAAAGACACTGTAAGATATCCCAATATTTTTTTTTATTTCTAGCAAAAAACTTCTGTTCTTCCCAGGTAGAAAAAATACTATTCTCTAGAGTTGCTTAAGATAATCAATACTAATTCATTTGAAACATTCTTATCCATACCGGACCTTCTTATTCCTTGTTATTCGTGAATAACAAGATCCAGTAATGATAAGAATGCTTCGAATTAGGATCAATTGATTGTGTGTATACGCACACACAAAATCTTATGTATATATATGCATATACAATCTTGTTATTAAGGGTATGTATATACAGATATACATACAAAAATAAATATCTGCACAAAATCTTCAGTTACCAATCATATTCAATTATGTGATTAGTGAGCCCATTCATTATGTGATACCCATTAACAAAGCTTTATGTTACACTTAGAAACAGTCACATGGCATGCATTCCTGTCAAAATGGAAAGAATGGTGAGGGTAAGGGTGGGAATGTGTGTAATTCACTTTGGACAGTTACCATCATAAAATAATGGAAAAGGAATTTCTAAACATTGGTCAGAGATGAGGCTGAAATGCTACATTGAAAAGTTTTAAGTGCTTCACAATTAGAGAAGTAGGAGAAAAGTTCTTAATAAGTCATACTGACAATATATACATAGATATGTATATATATATATATATACATATAATAATGTTCTAACTACCATACTTTAGTTCTTTTCTTACTCCCCTCCTTCTTCCCCAGGAGTAATAGTAGTTACTATGGAAACTAAGTGGCCTGCTCCAGGGGGGGGACTTGGGGGAGAGCAGAGCTAATATGGAGGGGACTGTACTAAATTGAATGCGAACTGAATTGAAATGAGATGTAATGAACAACCAAAAAGGCTGCAACAAAACAAAATGTCAAAGGGAATGATTATAAACCACGACTATTAAATTACTGGACATTTTGCTATCTAGAAATACTATTATGATTTTGGCATCTATTATTTGATTATGTACAAGAACTGAATAATTGAATTGCTCAAATGTTTGATTAAAGAAATACACTCTCCTTCCTTTTCTCCCTCCCTCCTTTTCTTTCTGTCTTTCCTTCTCCCTCTCCATTGTCCTTCACCCCTCTTGTTCAATTCCTTGATGGTTTGATTATGGCCTGATTGCATGTGAATTTTGGTCGTTATTTGACTGGTCACGATTTCTTCTTTTGGAACAAAGTGTGATTTAGAGGAAAAAATCTTCTTATATTACAAACTATAATCATGCTTCTTTCTGATTGAGTGCCTAGTCGTGGTTTCCTTGAGGCAAAATCAAAATTAGGAAATACTATAATTTAAGTTTAAAAAAATCTGTTTCCTTTATGTTGGTAGAGAAAAGAGGAGATGTTTTCAAAATTTCAGTCCTTCAAATAGAAAAGGAATTGTTGAGCACTCCAAACCTTTCATTAGCTTTATGATTATCTAAGAGAAAGTATTTCTTCCTGGGTAATTAAATTTTCACAGCTGTAAGGAGTCTGGGGAATACAAAATTATTGCATTCAGTACCTCAGTTTCACAGTTTGTAATTGGAGTAACTGACACCACAGACGTGAGAACACGCGAATTCTAAAATGAAGTTGTTGGGAAATAAATTTTTTAGGATTTCATGAAACCTTGAATTTTATTGGTAAGTACTCCAAAAGTTTGTTATGGAAGTATTATTTCATGGTGAAAGAAAAAGAATTTACAGTATTCCCTAAAAGAATGTGAGAATGATGAGAGAATGTTAGGGAATAGTCCTAGGGAATAGTCCAAGAATTGAGATTGCAGTCAAGGTAGGTGGAAATAAAATCAGTTTATTCCTTGGGACCAAGAATTCAGATCAGTCCTTGCAACTCTTGGCTCAAACAAAGGGTCCACGCCTTTTTTTTTAAACGCCTTTTTTTTTAAATATACATTCTAATAAAAGAGTAAGCATTCTTACATAAGTCAAAGTTGGAATGGCTCTAAGGAACAAGACATTCCTACACAAGCTCAATGTTCGGTACTACTGTTCTAGCAGCAGCTGCTCTCATCAGGTGACTCAGACTTGGTTTCATTCCTGCAAATCCTTTTTAATTGTTTTTCTCTTTAGTTTTTTTCTCAGTTATCTTCACAATAGAACAGGAAGTAAGATTCAAGTTTGATTCCCTGGCACTCCAGTTGGTCCTGGAGTCTACTAGGAGTAATTTTTGTGTGCTGATCCATGAATAACCTCTAGCATTGCCAAGTGTGACTCCTAAAACAAACAAACAAATAAGTTGGGAGAATACTATTTTAAATTAGATATTCAGAATCAAATTTTCAAACATACGGAATGTGAAATGACAACTGAAGCACTATTAATAACACGATGTATGAGGAGGGGGATTTCCTCTTCTACTGAGAGTCCACAAATCAGCATGTGATTAATTCAGCAAATGACTGCTAATAAATCAAGAATTAAATGGCTAAGAGAAAGAGCTTTGTAATTTGCATCACAAGAGGATATTATGCTGATTGAAATAAATCAGAAAAAGACCCTTTCACATTTTTACTTACTACTCTACACATTTCCATTAGAAATCACCATTATGGTTAAACCACCCTAGGATGAAGTTTGAATGTAGTATACTGTTGCAGAGATGGTTAGTGATGTTTTACCTGGTGGAGCAAAGGCCACCTGGCCTGAGGATGTTGAGGTGGCTGCTAGAAGAGGATAGGATTGGATGAGTGTGAAAGATGGTTAGTTGAGGTAATGGTGGAAGCACAGGAAAGAAGGAAGAGAACCTGAAAAGAATGAAGAAAGTTTTGAGTGAAGAAGATTCTTGAGGTAGACTGATATTTGATAAAGACACAGTCTTTGAAATAAGGAGACCTGATTTTAAAATTGAGTCTATTAGTCTATTCAATTTATAGAAAATGATATGGTAAGAGTGATGTTATAAACTGCAGTGATAGTGAAACAAGGTAAAAGACAAAGGAAAAGATGTAAACAAATAACAAAAAAAAAGAGATGTTATTCAAATGAAAAAAAAACAGCGAAGAGGGATAAAAGATAAAGTAAAGAATAGAATATGAAATAAAAAGAAAAATACAAATCTACGAGGTATAACAGAAAAAAAGTTAAGCAAAATAGTTCTATTGAATTATATGAGAATATATTTGTTTTTATTTTGTCAACTGCATTCCAAAACTTATAGTTTCTCCCCTTTAATGAAGTTTTAGATCATTGTCTTTAGAACTCAAACTTTCTTCAATAATAGAAAACCTTATGCTGAATTCGTGGAATGTATTCTAACATCTTGAAAATAGCTGACTTTTGAATTAAATTGAGTACTTAGCGTTGCATTTTGGTTTGAGTTCTTGGAGAATGAAATTTGGGGCAGCAGAAGGCAGACCTAAAGTGATATTTCTGAACTGTATTGTCAAACAAATTTTGCAAAAGTACTCTGTACATCTGTAACTTGATAAAATTTTCAACAGCATCTGCAATCTCAATGCACTTATAAAAACCCTTGTTCTGAAAAGAATTTGTGTATGTTAACAAATATTAGTCTGAAAAATAGAGTCTGTGAAAGTGATGTGATCACATATGCAGAGAATTTGCAGTTTACATGCTCAGTCTGCAAGTTAAATGACTTAATGAATGGAACGATGAATGCATAATTTCATTATGAGTCATCACTATTAAAATGAAAATTTGATAGATACATAACTAGAAAGTGTAACTATCTGTTATTGAGACAAATGCTAATTATATTTTGGAGTATCTCATTTATGCTCTGAATAATACAGAAAATAGCTACTTTTTCCATGTTGAAACTATTTTTCTTGGAACAACAGAAAAGTTAGTTTAGAAACTGCTTCCTTCTTGTTATTTTCTATGACTATGAAAGCTGGCTCATTCAGAA
>PVKC010005601.1:0-32669 GCA_004027635.1 Crocidura indochinensis | reverse complement strand
TAACTTGTTCCCAAGTGTAATAAATGAGCTTTAACACTGTATTGCCCCTGGAGGGTCAACCTCATCTCCATGCCCCATCCTCTACTCTTTGTCCCTTCTGCCACTTGCACAGTGGAGTGACTGCTTTCCTCTTGGCCTGGTCTGGAACAAGCTTCACCACTTCACCAACAAATGGTGAGAGGGACCAACTTTGTTATGTGCCAGAATTTACAGGGAAGTTTTCCATTTTTCCCATTGAGTATTGTTTGCCACTGGTTTTTGATAAAAAGGCTTTGACTATATTGAGGAGAAATTTCATTCAATTCCCAACTTTTATTTTGTTTGTTTTTGGGTCATATCTGGCGGTGGCCCTCAGGGCTTACTCCTGGCTCTGTGCTCAGCTCAGGAGACCATAGGAGATGCCCAGAATAGAACCATGGTCCATCCTGGGTCAGCGCTCATATGCAAGGCAAATGCCTTGCCGCTGTACTATCTCTACAGCCCCATCAATTCCCAACTTTTTGAGAGTTTTAGCATGAATGAGTGTGCTGGACCTTGTCAAATGCTTCTGCATTTACTGTTATCATCATATGATATTTCCTTTTTTCTTTTCGTTGATAAGGTGTATAATGTGGTTGACTTGTTCATGTTAAGCCATGTTTACATCTCTGAAATGAATTCAAATTGGATTCTATTTGCTAGAATTTTTTTGATGACTTTTGCTCCTATGTACATCAAGGACATTCTCTTTATATGATGTCTCTGTATGTTTATGGTATCAGGGTGATGTCAGCTTAATAGATACAGGTAATATATGACTAAAACCCAACTACAATCATATTTGTAATCAAGGTGTTTAAATAAAGATATTAATAAAAAAGAAACAGGTAATATTTCTATTTCTTCAATTTCTTGGATGATCCAAGAAAGGATTAGCAGTAGAACCTTTTTATAAACAATCTGTCTGGGTCTGGGATTTTGAGTTTTGGGTTTTGGATACCTTTTGATTACCATTTCAATTTTCTTCTTAGTGAGACTTCAGTTCATGAATTTCAGATCATTTACTTTCAACCTTAGAGGTAACATGAGTGCAAAAGTTTATTCATTTTTTCCATGTCCATTTGTTTTGTTACATAAGGATTATCAATTATTTTTATTAGCTTTGAATTTCTGTAGGATATATTTTGGATTCCTTTCTTTCATTTTTGATTAAGTTTATTGTTTCTCTCTTTTGAGTTTTGCAAATGTTGTATTGATAATGTTTATTTTTTCAAAGATAATTCTTATTTCATCTTTTTTTGGATGTTTTTGGGTGTCTAGTTTATTAATTTTATTAATTATTATTTATTTAGCTGTTCTGTTTTTGGCTCAATATTTTGGTTGTTTTTTTATTTATTATCTCTGCCATTAAGTTATTTATGTAGATAGGCTCTTTCTTCCCTCTTAATGAAAGTTTGAAAAACTAAATTTTTCTCCTCTTAAGGCTTTTTCTGTGTCCCACATATTCTGATATATATATGTAAAATATATGAAATACCATATATATGTATATGTAATAAGCCACTCTCTTCCATTTCTTCCTTTGATGACAGTATATCCTAGATGAGTTTTAGCCTGGTTATCTATTAAGGTGAAAAAGTAATGTTGAAGTCTAAAAATTCTCTTGTATTGTTTTTTGATATCTTGCATTAAATCTATTAGCAGTTATTTAAGTATTTTTCTGGGCCTCACTGGATTCTATACATTTAGTACTGTGATTTCCTCATGTTGTACATATGCCCAAATTAATGTGCCTCACTGTATCTTATAACCTTTTAAAAATTAAAGTCTATGTCATCTGATATTAGTATGCTCACCTCAGCTTCTTTAAGAAAGTTAGTTGCTTGGAAATCTGTCTTCAAACCTTTGATTTTGAGCTTGTGTTTGTTCTGACTACTCAAATATTGGCCTGTAATTCTCTTTTTGTGTGATCTCTGTGCTTTTTGTTATCAGGATGATATTAGCAACTTTCATTCAGGAAGCAGAATTTTGGATTCAATTCTCTGATCCACATTACCACTGTGTCCCTTAATTGGTGCATTTAATTCACTGACATTAAAAGAGATTATTGTCATGAAATTTTGACCCATAGTTTTGTAAAAGTTTGTTTCGTTTGTGGCGTTTGTCTTAAGTAGTTTGCATTAAAGTAGTTCTATCAGGTCTTCTTTTAAATTTGGTTTTAAGTCTGTAAAGTTCCCGAGTTTCTTTTTATCCATGAAGCTGTGTATTGTTCCTTCAAACCTGAATGAAAATTTGACTGAGTGAAGTATTTTTGGTGAGGTGTTCATTTCATTGATTGTTTTCCCTATATCTCACAACTGTGCTAAGTGAGGCCTTCCAGTGAGTTTTTCATTTCACCTACAAAGTTTTACAGTTATGTCATTTCTCTTTGCTTTCGTCTCATTTATACTCTCATATCTTCTTTTGTGTTACTTACTATCTGGTCCATGGTTTCTTTGAGTTTCTTAAATATCTTTTCTAAAGTCCTTACGAGACAGGCTATATAGATTGTTCCTATTAGTTGGGTCTTCAGCACTACCATCTTAATTCAATAGCATTGTGGCTTCCTGCATTGCTTTGCTGCTGTGACTTTTTCTATATTTATAGTTTTGTGTTGTGGTGTGATTCATTAACTAGAAAAAATGAGTGACCATGGAGGGATGTGGAGCAGCTTTTGGAGGCTCACTGGCCTGGTGTGAAATGGCTCTTCTGTGTCTAAGAGAAACCTTTTGTCAGTCCTTCTTTGTGATTCATGCTTGCACTCTTCTCAAGGCACTCTAATGTGGCGTGAAAATGGTCTCCTCTGAATAAGTGGGAAAATCTTCAAACTTGCATAAATTTTAATTCATTTCCTATTTTTCTAAGAGAGGTATGAATGTTTTTATCTTGTCCTAGAAAATTCTTATATTTATTTTAATGCATATTATTTCTATTAATAGCTCTACTACTGATACTACATATGTTATCAAACTAATTTGGAACCTATCTACCAAAAACTGGAAAACATATATATATATATATATATATATATATATATATATATATAATTTCCCAACAAGTTTATCTTGTACCTACTATTATTTTTGGTCATAATTTGAAATTCAGCATACATATCTGAGCAACAGCATATTGGATACTCAGGTGGTGCTGTGCATCACTGCTGCTTCATTGACTGATAGCTGCAGATGTCACCATCTAGTCTTAGGATTCTAAGGAATAAGATTGGTAATAAGGAGTTTTTAGTCCTAGAAAAATACTTCAATATTATGGTTCATATTATGTAATACCTACAGAGGTTTTCTGTCACCATGACACATGCTTCATGATCTCATCATAGGGACTAGCATTTTGGTTCCCCACCTTACAACTTTTGTCCTTCTCTCAGGGAGAATTATGATAATTTTAAATACCCCCAAATTTGGCTCAGTCCTTTTATTTCAATACCCTTCTCCAATAAAATTTGAATTTAAATACACCTCATATATTTTCATAAGTCTTAGTTCTTAGAGCATACTCTTCCTGTAAAAGCACCACCTTTTCCCTTTTTTGACCTTGGAGCTTCTATCACTGTTTTACCTTTTTAGCCACTCACTGACCAAGAGCAGAAGTATTTGCAGAGGTATTTGTTTTAGATTTAAATATCCCAGAAAATTTAATGTTTTGTATTGTTAGCCAAGGAACATCAGAAGAAATCTGATGGGAAAGATGTAGAAATATGTCCACCAAATAAGCATAGCAGTAATCATTTGATATTGATTTTTCTAATATCATAGAGAGATATAGCAATCATTTCAAAGTGATCTGTGTCAATCTAAGGCTTTATCATTCCAGTTCCCTCTGTGTTGTATCACCAATATAAAACAAATTTGTTAGTGCCTACTAGAGAGGCAGGCTATGGTTGTGGGTGGGTAACAGGATACTGGTGAAAGAGTGGGTCACACTAGTGGTGGAATTGGTGTTTTGTAACACTTAATTCCTAAAAAGACTCAATTATGAACAAGTTGGTAAATAATGGTGTTATGATAAAATTAGAAAAAAGCAACTACTTAAAAACTAATAAGTAAACTAATTTCTATTATTAAGCTGGATGCAAACATCTTTCAAGTATGATATATGAGCATGTAGTTATGATAGCAACACTTCTGTATCTTACTTTTTGGCCTTAATTTTGCAACACCACTGTTTATATCCAAGCTTTCTTTGCCTGTTTCTAGAACAAGAATGTATAATCATGAGTAGAAGACACCACAAGCTGGAATTCTGATATATATATATTCCAGATTGATTTTTTTCACTACATATGAATCAGTATAATGATAGAGAAAAAGATGGAACATTGGGAATAAGTAGGATAGTGTATAAGTGGGGTTGAATGAGGGAGAGTCGATATTTTTTAGCTTTTGTATAGAAGGAAATGAAATTGAATCCTTGAACTTGAATCGTTAGATCTTTCTGATTTGCTCTCATTTTCTTTTTCTTGAAGGGTACCTAAAAGGGGAGGAGCATACCAGGAAGGGAACAGCAGTAGACTATTAACTTTGACTCAGGCCAGACCACGGGGAAGCCAGTGGTTTGGAGCCAATGCCATTTGGAAGTGTAGCAGTTGGTCAACCAGAAAAGTCTCTTCTGGCAACACACATGATCCAGAGATAAAATAAGAAGACTTGACACATAAACACTTAGATTTTCATCTTGATTTTCTTTTTTCTTTTCTTCTGGTAGTCTCATTGTATAATTCAGACAGGCCTCATCCCCATTTGCAGAAATCTTCTGTAACATTTAATTAGGACTCCCTCTAGACCTGACTATTGACCCTTCAAGACTCAATATACAAAGCTGTCTTGACTTTCTAGAATATCCTCTAACCACTGAAGGACATCTGGTTGTGATAAGGGAAGGACACCCTGGGCAATGAACAAGAGTGGTGTGCATCTATATTCCTTTGTTTCCAAAAGTTCATCCTAACTAGCAAATAAGCTTCTCCCCAGAAACCCTCTCTCAATCGCCCATCTTCCCAGGCGCCTAACTCAGAGGGGAACCTGCTCTCTTCCACCAAAGGTCAGAATCCTGGTTTATGTTCTGAAGCTGCTTTACACTTTATTGCTTTTAACTCTTTTTTTTTGTAGTTCATTGCTTGTTAAAACTTGGCACATATAAAGTCTTTATCCAAGCATGTCATTTATTTTAAATTTTGAAAACATCTGAAAAATACAAGACAGTGTAAAATATATGTGTGGGTGGAGACATGCATGAGTGTGTTTGGAAAAAAGTATATGGGAAAATACCTTTCCCTTGGCTATTTACATTGCTTCTCAGACACTAAAAGCTCACTCACTCATTCAAAAAATGCTGAGTGTAGTACTTTCTTATTTTATTTAGCTTCTTGTGTTTAAGGGCTCAACTGTTTGAATTTTTGATATGATAACTTTGAAAGTGAACTTAACCTTAAATTTTACTAGAATATTACACATAATTCTTTTTTTGTCATCAAAATCGTCACCTCTGAAACTGCTATATACAATCTATAAGCTGGTACAGCATTGTTCTTTTGTTTTATTTTTGTTTTGGGGCCACACCCAATGATGCTCAGGGGTTACTCCTGGTTATGTGCTTAGAAATCACTTCTGTCTTGGGGGACCATATAGAACGCTGAGGGATTAAACCGAAGTCCGTCCTAAGCTAGTGCAGGCAAGGCAAATGCCCTTCAGGTCAAAGTATTGTACATATTCTTAAGAAAACTGCAAATGTTGGTCAGGGACACTAATTATCACGTGCCTTGGGACATAGATTTAGTTATACAAAAGGTCTTTACACTACAGAAGAATATCTGAATGTATACACAAGGTCCTAAACTTCCTACATTCAGATATTTGAATGTACCTCCTACCTCTATTTTCAGCTCCTTACCAAGATAATAAGAGTCTCTGGTTACATACATAGATCCAGTCTTTGAACAATAGCAACAACATTAAAAGAAAAATTTTCTAGTTTCATAATGCTGAATTGGATCTATATATTTTTGAAATAAAGAAACTTCAATTTGCAGAGCAGATAGAAGCTGAGAAATTTTGCCACAACTTGAAGCATAAAAGAAGTTTTGAATAGTAAGTGGCTGATGGCATTGGGATCAGTTTTTTACAGTTATTTTCCAGGAGTTAGCAGTGTAAATTAAAAAAAAACTGATTCCCCAAGTGCATATAAATCACTTAATTTAAAGTAGCAGCACAGGGTCAGAGCAGTAGTGCAGCGGTAGGGCGTTTGCCTTGCATGTGGCTGATCCAGGAAGAACCTGGATTCGATTCCCAGAATCCCTTATGGTCCCCCAAGCCAAGAGTGATTTCTGAGTGCATAGCCAGGAGTAACCCCTGAGTGTCACCGGGTGTGGCCTAAAAACAAAAACAAACTAAAGTAGCAACACTGGAAGCTGAGGGAGTTTAGGAGAAAGCGGATTAGAGGAATCAGAAGACTTTGTCATCTTGCTATTGCCCCTCAAAAATCTCTTTGTAGTCTGCAGGGGAGAATGTAGATATACACCCAGAATAAGGAGGAGAAGGTGCTCTTGCAATCTCAACCAACACTGACATGTACTAGATATCTGTAACAAGCTGATATAGACTGGATTATTAGAACTTCTAGTTCTTGTAGTTAAGGCAGAATGGGATGGGCTACATTGATCTGCTTACAGAAGGGAGGATGATCTAAAACTACAAATGTAAAGTATATGTCCCAAGTTTGTCTGTATTGTCTATATAGAGAGATATATTAAATATTTGTACTCATGTATGTACAGCAATAAAGAGTTTTGACATATAGACTCATGTTTTAATATGGATATTCTCTTAGAGGTTCTTCTTATACCTCATCCTACTGGGTGATGTCCATGATAACTGAAGTTATAGCTGATATCTTATTTATTTGGTGGTCAATTTCTTTAAAACCATTTACCCAAACCCCATTCATAGTCATATGCACATTTTATATCTTCATTTCCCTTCCTGGGGAGTTTAATTTCTGCACTACTCCTAGAAATAAACTTGCTAGATTGACCTTGGTCTTTCAAAAGAATCAAGAGCTTGTTAGTGGGATATTTTCTTTCTATTGAACTGGTTTGATGTAAAAATATTTGGTTGACAACTAGCTTTTTCTGTAATGTATCAGTTGTATCATTGAGGTCCTGGGTGTTCTCCTACTTTCCAAGGGTTTTCGGAAAAAAAAAAACACCTTGAATTTTCTTTTAAAATTAAAAGGGAGTTAATTTACAGCTGTCATACCTATGACCCATTTCTCTTGACCTCTGAGTATCCCTCTGAAGTAGTTCTGGTACAGAGGTTGAGAAGGCATTCATGACTCTCTGGTTTTGAGCCACAGGGATTCCTGAGTCTGCAAACTCAAAACCTTGTGTGAATACTCTAGGGGTACTAGTATCAAGCCAGCTGTTTGCCTACATTAGCTGTAGTTCTAGTTGACTTGTGGTAATTAGGAGCATAGCTTGAATGTCTTTGACATGGTTTCAGCTGTATAAAATAAAAAAAAAACATAATTTTTCACAGACAATTATCAGAGACAAAAATCAATGTTGCTCAAGTGACTCTAAAGAAGTTATAAATATGCTTACTTTTTTCTAGAATAATCTTTATTCCCAACTGCCTTTATTTAATTTTTTGAAAGTGAGTGATGAAGTGAGGAACTTATTTAAAAAGAGATGGTAGTATAGCCACTCCTGCAAGCAAATAGAGTGGGACTTAAGGGGTTATCTCCCAAATACCTTTAGGAATACTACCAGTATCACTTTCTAAGAATCTGAAAGGGGTCTTGAACTGTTCAGAGAACTTAGAGACAACCAGAGATATTCTGTTTCTCTCTCGTTCATAAGAAGTAAACATAACCAGAATTCACACCATCATAAGATAATTGCCATTCATTTTGTAGAACTAACATTTTATATGTATTTTAAAGCATATAACACTATATTTATCACATATATGTTTAAAGAAAAAATAGAAATAAATATGATTATGTCTTCTCTTGTCTACAAACCTATATACACACATGCATGTGTGTGTACCCTGTAATTTTTTTTTTTGCTTTTTTGGACCACACCATATGACATTCAGGGGTTACTCCTGGCTGTGTGCTCAGAAATCACTCCTGTTTCAGGGAAGCATATAGGACACTGGGGGATGAAACCAAGGTCCATCCTAGATCGGCCATGCACAAGGAAAACACTCTACTGCTGTGCTATTGCTCTGGTCCATGTAATTTCTATAATGTTTATAACAGTTCTTCAAAAGTTTCTCTGTAAGATAATCTTATTCTGGTTAAATTATAGAACTGTTAAGTGATGGAGCTAGTATTTAAAGCCAGTTAGTCAATTCAATCACTCTTCCTATAACACTCTTACTACATTTTGATCTCAAGGGCCCTTTGATAAAGTGTGAAGTTGAAGTTGATTGTTTTTGTTTGTGGATCCCCAGTTATTTCAGAGGCATTAGTTTCTAAGATTCATCCTCCATTGAATATGTCAGTTCTATAAAAATATGAATTACATGTAGAAAAATATATCTTACTTTATCCTAAAATATCCAAATTGTTTTGTTATTTAAGTTCTTTTTCACTGACAGAACTTAAACTATTTGTCTATGCAAAAAGTCCTGATGGAATTTTGATTTGACAGGAATATTATTAATCTTCTTACTAATTTGGAGAATTAACATCTTTAATATGTTGAATTGTTTAACCCATGGGCACAGTATATCACTTCATTTATTAAGATGATCCTTTCCCCTTTCATTAGTGTTTTGCAATTTCTATTTATGATATATTAGATTTTCACCGAAATAATTCAGCTTTTGTATAAAATACTTTCATCATATAATATTTGTCATATCAGTTACTTATTATATTCTTCACCATAGGAATTTTTCTCTATTTGGCATCATATAAATAAAATAGTGTTTTAGGATTTGATATTTCTTCCTTTTACTTATTGAAATCATTTAGTTTTGTTTTGATTCATGTTTCCTGAGGATTTGTATTAATTCATCTCAGTAAAGATAGTTTTATTTCTTTCTTTATAACCTGAAAGCTGTTTTTCTTTTATGTTTTTATTCTCTTTTTCTTAAATAATCTCTTTATTTAAACACCGTGATCACAAACATAATTTTAGTTGGGTTTCAGTCATAAAAAAAACACCCCCCTTTATCCGTGTAACTTTTCCATCACCAATGCCCCCATCTTTTCCCTCCCCCATTCCCTGCCTGTATTCGAGACAGGCTTTCTACATCCCTCACTCAGTGACATTGTTATGATTGTTTTCAGCGAAGTTATTTCCCTAACTGCATTCATCACTTTTTGTGGTGAGCTTCATATCTTGAGCAGGTCCTTCTGGTCCTCATCTCTGGGAATTATTTCAATGTCTTTAATTTTTCTTAAAATCCATAGATGAGTGACATTATTCTGTTTCTCTCTCACTCCCTCTGACTAATTTCACTCAGCAGATAGATTCCATGGTACTTCCATGTATAGGAAAATTTCATGGCTTCATCTCTCCTGAAGGTTACATAATATTCTATTGTGCATATGTACCACGGTTTCTTTAGCCATTCATCTGTTGAAGGGCATCTTGGTTGTTTCCAGAATCTGGCTATTGCAAAAAGTGCTGCGAAGAATATAGGTATGAGGAAGGGATTTTTGTATTGGATTTTTGTGTCCCTAGGAGTGGTATAGCTGGATCAAATGGGAGCTCAATTTCCAGTTTTTTGAGAAATCTCCATATTGTTTTCCTTAGGGCTGGACTAGATGACATTCCCATCAGCAGTGAATAAGATTTCCTTTTCCCCCACATCGCTGCCAGCACTGATGGTTCTTGTTCTTTGATGTGTGTCAGTCTCTGTGGTGTAAGATGGTACCTCATTGTTGTTTTGATTTGCATCTCTCTGATGATTAGTGATGTGGAGTATTTTTTCATGTGCCTTTTGACCATTTGTATTTCTTCTTTGAGAAATTGTTTTTTCTTCTCCCCATTTTTTGATGGGATTAGATGTCTTATTCTTGTAAAGTTCTGTCAGTACCTTGTATATCTTAGATATTAGTCCCTTATCTGATGGGAACTGGGTGAATTAGCTTCTCCCATTCTGTGGGTGGCTTTTGTATCCTAGGCATTATTTCCTTTGAGATTCAGAAGCTTCTCAGCTTTTCCAAACAAGTCGAAGTAGAGATACACAAATGGGATTTTTTATTCTCTTGTCTAGAATTTTTCTGTATGAATGTAGTGAATGTAGAGATTTTTGTCCAGTTTCAGATCTTAGGGATGAACATTCTATATTTGCCAATAAATCTGAAAGTAAGAAAATGAGTTATATTTCTTGTTTCATGAGTGATATATTGGTAAGTTTTATCTTCTGTCTCATTTTATAATAGTCTTTGGGAGAACTGGTCTCTTACTGTTTTAAAACAAATATTTAAACAGCCAGTTATTTGTTCTATTTAATTTTGCCTATTATTTTTCTGTGTTTTAAATTGATTCTTTTTCTTCTCCTTATTATTCCATTCTATTTTTTATTGTTCTATTTTCTTTTCTTTTTTTGGTGGGGGGGTCACACCTGGCAGTGCTCAGGGGTTACTTCTGGCTCTATGCTCAGAAATCACTCCTGGCAGGCGTGGGAGACTATATGGGATGCCAGGATTTGAACCACTGTCCTTTTGCATGTAAGGAAAACACCCTACCACCATGCTATCTCTCTGACCCCCTATTTTTTCTTTTCTTTTCTTTCTTTCTCTTTTGGTCATGCCTGGTGGTGCTCAGGGATTACTCTTGGCACTGTGCTCAGAAATCTCCCCTGGCAAGCTCAGAGGACCATACGGGAAGTCAGGATTCGAACCACCATTTTTCCTGGGTCGGTTGCTTGCACGGCAAATTGCCATACTGGTGTGCTATCTCTCCAGCCCCAAATGTTCTATTTTCTTGAGGTGAACTGAGATTATTGATTTCAGGATTTTATCTTTTCTTTTATACAATTATGAAATGTAGATATCTTGCTAGATAAGTTTTCGTTTTTGCACTTTACATTTACCTTATAAGTATGTTACCCTCAAAATTTTAAATTATTTTTATCCAGAAAAATGTCATATTTTCAAAGTTTTCTAAATCATTTTATACTTTTAAAATTTTTGGAAGAAAAATCATTCTAATGTAATCAAACACTATAAACTAGCAAAGGTAGAGTTTTGAGAGTTTTCTCACCTACTTACCTTCTTGCTGAAAGGGCACCAAGCAAGCTAATTATGAAGGGAGAAGGCAAAGGAGATAGACCTTGTATATGGTAATAAGCTTTCCTTCTTTGGATATAATAGTAACCTCTAAAATATATGGCAATGGCATAACAAAATGATTCACATGGTCATCATCATAATCTTTTCTATTTTAAATAAACCCATTGATCATAGCCTAAAGAAAGCTGAAGAGTCAAATTTGTGTAGAGAAATAACTTCAAAGAAGAACCTCTGGCCTCAAGCTGGTTCTTCTTAAAAAGGTGATATAAGGTCATGCCCTTAAATCTAAAAAAAACCTCAAGGGTCTGTCATTTGGGGAATGCCTTTTCTTATCTATCATAATAGTTTGGTGGATGGAGATGGAGTATCTGGGCTTGGAGCCAAGCAGGATGATGGGACATTGGGTTAATTGTATTCATCTGGTACTTGTCTGTCATTGTAGTTGTCCTCAAAGGGTATTTGTATTTAGGCCACAATTGGAAAATAAAAGAAGCAAAATATTGAAGCATTTTTAAAATTTTTTATGAGGCATCTCTAGCTTCTGACAGGCTATACCCATGAATCCAAGTATTAATTAAATTTAGGTGAGAATTTAGGAACTTGAATATTAGCTGTGTGCTTATCCTATCTGACTTTAAACATTTAGTCTCTCTGCCTCAATAACTGCCTACAAGCTTTGTTGTGGGCAATCACTGACTAAAAATAATTTAAAATGTATCCTGGCAATAACAGAGATTAATGAATCTATTCCATTTGTATGATATAGCAAAGATTTTCCCGTTATATGTTAATACATTAGAGTGCTACCAACGTGTGTCTTAAATATAATGAATCTGTTTTATTTCCATGTGCTATATATTCCAAATAGGAACATCTCACTTCTACTCATAAAATTCAGTTTCTAAAAATTCTTAACATTTTAGAGAATATTTGAGAGAAAACAGTCCTCTCACTTCATAGTAGTAAACCCTAAGTAAGATTGTGACTAACCCCAGAATAACCCAGAGTACTTTCCTTTCCATTCAGAAGAACATTTAGTTCTTTCTGGACAATCACAGGGTTTATTTGGTGGGGATGATATTGTGGATTATAAGTAATAATATAAATTATATTTATTCAGATAATCAGTATTATTAGCATTACTCAAATGATAATCTCTTTTCATTGGTAAAAGAAAATAAAAAGTTTGTCAGATTGTTATGAGTGTTATGAAAAAAAGAGTTGGGAGGAAAATGAAGTGATCTGGGAAGGTGGAAGAAGGGAGTAAATCAATAGTAAGTAGATTTCTTAGTGATGTTCTCACTGAAAAATAGGCATTTAAGCAAAGAGGTGATGTACATAAGAGAGAAAATCCTGTCAATATTTGGACATAGTATTGTAGGTATGGGAAAAAGAAAGCTCAACTAACTTAAGCAGGAAAAACATACTTAAGATATTAGCAAGAACGCTATTGTGCACATAGCAAAGTAAACTAGAAGGTTTAATTTGATTGAGGACCAGCAAGAGAAGAGAAAGAATTAGAAAGCAAAGGGTTAACATTATAAGAAATTATAATATCTGGCCTGGAGTGATAGTACAGTGCTAAGGCATCTGCCTTGTGTGTGACCTACCGAGGACAGACCCTGGTTCGATCCCCAGCATCCCATATGGTACCCACTGCCTGCCAAGAATAACTTCAGAGCCAGGAGTAACCCCCGAGGGCTGCAGGATGTGGCCCCAAAACAAAACAAAAAATAATACCTTTGACATTGCTTCTGAGTCTGTCTTATGAGGGACCATTGAAGGTTTTAGAATAAAGAGTAGAGGAAATAATGAATATTATGAGTATGGATGTAAATGTGATAAGTGTCAGGGAGTAGATAATGACTGTGAAAGTCCACAAGTAGAAACTCACTACAGAAAAACAGTCTTGAGCCAAGATGATATACATCTTACAAAAACAATTCATATTTCTGAATTTTATATAATAATTGGAAAATATGACAAAAATGTTCAAATTCTTGCATAACA
This sequence comes from Crocidura indochinensis, assembly GCA_004027635.1. Lineage (NCBI taxonomy): Eukaryota > Metazoa > Chordata > Mammalia > Eulipotyphla > Soricidae > Crocidura > Crocidura indochinensis. The sequence goes on along the minus strand of PVKC010005601.1, from coordinate 19,370 downwards.
GCATCTTATTGGAGATAAGTAAATGCAATCAATGCCCTTTTTTTAGAATTAGGAAACATACCTTCTATTAGTATCAATCCATTACTTCTTCATATCATATTGATGTTATACTTAACTAATAAACTCTCCTATCTGCCTTATCTATGAAGTCATTTGGTTTTGTGCTTGTTGGCTTGGATAGATAATCCCACATGTCCTTTTGATATAATTAGTTTTGAGAGCTCTTACTCCTATTGTGTTTTTAGGAACATTATGTTGAAAAAAATTTTACCCTAACTATTTGCACAAGTCCAGTTTCTTCCACTTTTTTCTTTATATTTTTGGGATGCTCACAGTAGAACTCAGGCTTTATTTTTACATTACATTATAATATCTCTTTAAAAATTAAACATATCTTCTGTTGCTTATGAGGTCTTCAATTGTGTGAAATAGCTGGGAGCAAAGTTATTTATGACTTGCTCATATTTCCTTTTTCCATTAATTTGGATGGAGCTTATCCCCAGAGATACACAGTTTCTGACAGTTTTCTATAGTCCTCCAGATGTGCCAAGACTGAGTTATATAATGAACATAGCACATATTCAAACTGAATCCCCAGTATATGACCTTCTGCTCTACAAATGAAAAATTAAGAGTGGAAAAATAACAAACCTTTACAAAGCTAATGTATTGTAGTTACATATACCTTTTATCTACAAATATTTTAGCACTACGAACGTTTTCCCAGAGTGTTTATAAAAGGCTAATTACATAGTATGGTCTAGAAAAAGCGTTCTCAGACCAAATATTCTATTGCTTCCTGGAGATCGAATAAGCCTAGCAATAAGAATGCATGCTTATTATGTCCTACCAGCATGTTTCTAAATTTTATAATGTTCTTATCGCCAAATGCCTTAAAACACATTTGTAGATGAATTTTGTATATTCTCAATAACCTTGAAGAAAACCTTTGAGAAGTGAAGTTTCTTTTCCCAGAATCTACACTATGTGCAAAAATGTGGAGTTTTCAACCTATTTGTGTATTTGCCCCTTATGATACGAGTTAAAACATAGCTGCTTATGATGAAAGGTAAAATATAGTTTCCAGAGGCCGGGCAGTGGCGCTGGAGTAAGGTGCCTGCCTTGCCTGCGCTAGCTTAGGACGGACCTCGGTTCGATACCCCGTTTCCCATATGGTCCCCCAAGCCAGGAGCGACTACTGAGCACATAGCCAGGAGAAACCCCTGAGCGTCACTGGGTGTGGCCCCAATTTTGGTTTTGGGGTCACACCCAGTGACGCTCAGAGTCACTATATATATATATATATATATATATTTATATATATATATAAAACTATATATATAGTTTCCAATTTGTTCTGAAAGATCTTTGTCCAAATATATATATTTGGTTTTGGGGCCACACCCAGTGACGCTCAGGGTCACTACATATATATATATAGATATATATATATAGTGACTTATATATATATAACTATATATATATATATAGTTTCCAATTTATTCTGAAAGATCTTTGTCCAAATAATTTTTATAGACATTTTTGTCAATGACAACTCATTACTGCAGAAGTCCTAAGAGGTTTGAGGGGTAATTTGAAAGTCATCTAACTGGTAGCATTAATACACTTATAGCTCTAGTTGCATTATGTCTATTTACTTATTATTTGTTAGATGTATATGTATAGAAACATATGTATAGAGTTGTGTATGTGTATGTAGTATTCATAGTATATGCAGTATAAACATTCCTTTAAAATATTTAATTTTTTAAATTGGAGAATGAGGTGTTAAAGAGATTCTTATTAAATAGAAATTGGGATAAAAGTTTAAATAGTTGAAAATTAAAAATAGTTCAACAGAGAAATTACTGAATTAACAATGGTAGCCTTATGAGTACATGAGTAATAAACATATTCTCATGTTCATGCAATTGGAATGATAATCATCTACATTAGTTTTCCATGGTTTTAATGTTTTGATTAGCAGCATAAATAATGAAAATACTAATATTTCATCAACACTGATGAAATATGAAATTGAGGACATGCCATGGCTATATGGTGCTTTTCTTCATAATTGTGTAATATTTCATTTAGCCATTCTTGGCAGAGTCATATCATAGGGTCTCCAAAATATTTCGTCTCCCCAGGCACTTGAGAAATTTGCATTTTCAAGCAACTTATTCAGTTTGATTGGTGCCAATAGTCTGAGTTCCATAGAATGTGGATGTGAGCACAAGTGACGATGCTCCAGCCATGTCTAGGTTTATTTTTATTCCATTCTAAATTTATTTTTCCCTGTAAAAGAATCAAAGACTCAAAGGTGAGGCCAGTGAAAAAATAACAGATAGTCTAGACTTATTGCCATAGGAATTACCTCTAGGTGTGTGCCCTTCCAGAGAGATGTGCCTAATATTGAACTTTTGCTGTCTGATTCTGTAATCACCTTTCTTTCTTTTTTTTGTTTTTGGGGCCACACCCAGTGATGCTCAGGAGTTACTACTGACTATGCACTCAAAAATTGTTCTTGGCTTGGGGGACCATGTGGGATGCCAGGGGATGGAACCGCGGTCTGTCCTAGGCTAGCAAGGAGAATGCAGATGCCTTACCACTTGCGCCACTGCTCCAGCCCTGATTCTGTAATCACCTTAAGAATGTCAAGAATAGGCATCAGTTCGAATCCCGGTGCCCCATATGGTCCCCTGTGCTTGCCAGGAGCAATTTTTGAGCATGGAGCCAGGAGTAACCTCTGAGCACTGCCAGGTGTGACCCAAAAAACAAAAAACAAACAAAAAAAAAAGAATAGGGACTAGTGAGGTGGCGCTAGAGGTAAGGTGTCTGCCTTGCAAGCACTAGCTAAGGAAGGACGGTGGTTTGATCCCCCGGTGTCTCATATTGTCCCCCCAAGCCAGGGGCAATTTCTGAGCGCTGAGCCAGTAATAATTCCTGAGCATCAAATGGGTGTGGCCCCCCAAACCAAAACAAAACAAAAAGATTAAAAGAATGTCAAGAATACCATTTATTTTTAAAAAGTGGAAATTTAAAGTGACATTTTGCATACAAATTTCAAGGAAAGTATATTACTTGAGGCTAAAAGGGCAATATTTATAAATGATAAAACAGAACTTGTCACTTTCTCTTGTAGTCTTCTATTGTGAAGACTCATTAGACTGAAATAGCTAAAGAAAAGTTAAGTTTGGTGGGAATTTTGTAAAATATCTTGGATGTGAATGTTCATCACTGGACAAAAATAAACACATTTTTGGAAACTCAAGATCCTAGAAACATAAAAGTAAAATAAAGAGCATATGTACATATGAGAAGAGTATTCCTGAGATGAATATCTTCAACTTTTTCTTTCATTGTTTTCTTCCTACTCAAAAACAATTTCAAGATGAGAGAATGAGACCCAGCATCAGAAAAAGCACATTTACAAATTCTATAATTTACAAAAGTCCTAATCCTTTCACAGGCACTCTTTCTAGTGCTCTCAAAGTAAGACTTTGTTTGCTTTCACAAGGACAATAACAAATTTAGTCTATTGTAGACATTAAAAGCAGTCACTATTTTGTATCCTGTGAGAGTTCTTTCAGATTTGGGTACCTTCGCATCTTTTAGGTGAGTTGATCTATCCTTTGATTCTAAGTAAAACAGCTTGTAAAATACTTGGCAGCTCTTGGGAGATCAAACAACACCTTGTGGAGTAAATTTTAATGGCTTACTTGTAAAAGAATCAGTAAAAAGACAGAAACATGTGATCAAAATTCCACTCAATAATGTAAGGTATTATTATTTACTTTTTTCCCCTTTTGTTTGTTTTTGGATCACACACAGTGGCACTTGGAGTTACTGTCTCTGCACTCAGAAACCGCTCCTGGAAGGCTCTGGGGACTATATGGGATGCTGGTATTAGAAACAACATCAGTCAGTCCTGGAGCAAGGTCCTGGAACAAATACATGCAAGGCAAATGCCCCACCACTGTGCTATCTCTCTGGCTCAAGATATTTTTCTAATTAACCATTTTTACCCTGACTATCTCAATGTATTTTTGAGTGCCTATCTTAAAAAATACTCTAAAACTTTAGATTACTGAACACAATTACGTAAATGAATAGTCTATAGTACCAGCTATTGTTGTGGTGGGGATTCTGGTTTTAGAAGATTCTGGATTCATCAGGAATGTGAGAGGTGGCAGGAAGGAAAGAGATGAGAATATCTTTAGACTTAGAGTTATGAGTAATTAGGGTGCAAAGATAGACTAGGAGCTCAAGATCCAAAAGCTTACTAAATTCATGTAGGTAATAAGAAGAGCATTTCGTGGCACTTGCATAGCCTCCTCTTTTCCATATAAAATTATGTGATGGTTACATTCTTGGTAATTTTATTACTGGTGTTTTCCAAGTTTTCCATGGATTTACAACAATGAAAAAAAAGAGAATGTGGAGGCATTGGAGAACAGAACAGGATAGAAACTGTAAACTTTTGTATATTTTTCATCCTGTTGAAAATTATATTAACTAATTTAATCTTACCCTATAATATGTTTTTAAACATAACGTCCCAAATATTTATATATTTTAAGAAAAAACTGTACATAACCAAGGCATGTGTGATATTTAGTATTAATATTATACCATTACTTAGACTCAGCACTAGTATGATTAAAAGTCTGAAAGCAGTTCTCCCATTAATTTCCAGCACCCCACTGTGAGAAATATGTCATCAATATAAATGTTTTCAAGTTCTACAATGCCTCATATACATGAAAGTCCAGATAGAGTTATACATTTAAGATTTTAGATGTAGACAAGTACAAAGAGGTGAATATAGCCACCAGTGCTATAACTTAAAAAGGATTTTACTAATATATTGATACAGAGAATATCTATCTATCTATCTATCTATCTATCTATCTATCTATCTATCTATCTATCTATCTATCTTTACATAGCTGAACTTTGTAGGGAGCAATGGGTACATATACAGAATTGAAGTGAAGATTCTCTAGGAATTCACACCATCTCTTATTTAGTTAAAGAACAAAGAGAAGCAAGGAAACTATAATTTGCAAGAGGTCCTAGAGACCCAGAGAGACTATAATTTGCAAGTGATTATAATAAAAAGTCTTACTTGGATTCGAGTCTTTGACATTTAATTTAATCTGTGACCTCTACATTTTAAGAAAGAGCTTGTTTCACTGCAGTAAATGGGACAGGAATAATCTACCATCTTAGTGAACCATCCTCATAAGTTGATTTATATTAGTTGTTTGTTTAAATTAAGTTCTAAAAATACAAAATAAATAAATAAAATAAAAGTGCAAAAATAAATCCAAATTGCTTACTAAATAGAACTAATAACATGATATTCATTTAATGAAAATGACATGAGACTATCTATTTTATAATATAATAAAGATGGCTAATCAAATGCCTTTCCTTTTCCATGTCAACACCAGAGCCCAAACCTGGAGGTTTGCCACAGGCCTTGCCTCAATTCCCAGGCCTAAAAATTCAACACTTGTGATGTCTGTCTGACCTTAGATCCCAACCAAGTTGACTATATTGTGCCTCTGTGAAGACATTAAATTTATGACTTCTTTTTCCAGGGAGGCAGGCCTTACCATTTCTCTCTCTAAAATAGTAAGGGAGAAGACAAAACCCCACATATAAAAGAAAGAACACAAGTATCACACCAGAACTCCCATACAAAATGGCACAAGCATGAAAAGAATAGAATGGAATATTCAAATTACTGAATGAAAGAAAAAACAGAAATTAAAGCTGGATCCATATTTTAGATAAAATCAACTCAAAGTGTAACAAAAGCCTTGAGATCAAAGACTGAATCTCTAAAGCACATTGAGAAAAACATACACAGAACACTCCAAGACCTAGACCATAAAGGAGTCTTCAATTATTAGAGATGCCAGGATTATAGAATCAAGTCTGCATAACTGGGGGCTCTTCAACTAAAATCTAACAGGTGATAAAACTAAAAGACAGCTGACTGAGTGGGAAAATATTTTCACTCAATACATCAGAGGAAGTGTTTATATACAAAGTACTAACAAAAGTTAACCCCGCACAATCTAAAACCCTGTAAAAATGGTCAGAGGAATTGGAACAGTCACCTCTGAGGAAGACCAACAGATGGCTAATAAATGCATGAAAAAATTCTCATCATCACTTTTTATGTGGGAAATCCAAATCAAAACAATAATGACACACCATTTATGGTAGTGAGGATGGCATAGATCAAAAATACTGGGAACAATTTAAGGTTTCTAGATCACTCATTCAATTTCCACTGATCATGTAATTAGTACTGTTATCATCATTAAATGTGGTACTATAAGCATTCAAAAGTTTAATTGACTAAATAGCTATGAATTTAAACATGCTTGCACTCAGCTCATTTATTCTATTAATTTATCTGAATGTATTAACCACAGAATCCATATATAGGTACTTATAATTTTATAACTAAATATTTATAAAATATATTTAGCAATATCTAACTTTTCATAAAATGGCAGTCATAATAGTTTGATAGTGTTTTCAATTATAATTTTAAAATCAAGCTTGAGCTACACACATTCATAATTTTATTTAAAATTCAATTCTGAAGCAAGATATATATCTACATTTTTGGCATTTTCATTAGCTTTATCATTTATTTTCTTAATTTTAAACAATGAGTATATAATATCTATTTACCTTTAACTATAAACATAATAAATGTTATGTATTTGAAATAATTAATAAAAATAAACATAATAAATATCAATAAACATAAATTCAATAAGCATTAATAAATCTAATACATAAGTTATATAGTATTCTGTCATTAAAAAATAGAACCAGTTGCAACTTTAACACAAATTTTGGTGCATTTCTGCTTGATTTGCTTTTATTGTACATGAATATATTGTTAGTATATTATTCTCATTTATCTGTATGTTTTGGAGTTCTTGGATGTGGAATTAATATGTTTAAAATGGTATATAATAAGATTCTTTTTTAAATTCTATTTATTGAAACAATTGTGATCTACAAAGTCTTTTTATAGTTGAATTTCAGATATATAGTGAGTCAGGGCCATTCCCATCACAGTGTCAACTTCCCTCCACCAATTGCTGGGCTTTGTCAAAGTTCGATTCTTAGGGTTTTAGAAGTGCCCATAGTGTTTTGCAAATAGGTTGAACGACTCAACATTCTCAATAACAGTGGATGATGGTTCATTTTCTTCAACCTGAACATACCTGATTACTATTTTATATTGACATAAATTTTAGAAGATAATAGAGCTGAACAAACATAAAATTCTATTTCTACTTTTTACTTAATTCTTAGTTATCAATATATATTGCGTGACTGAGAACATTTATAAAAACAATGAAGTTCTCTCTGCTGTAACCAATTAACCAAAGTTTAGAATCTACTTTGATTCCATCAGTATTTCACTAATTCTTTTTCACTTTTCCAGGATTCTTTACTGCAATCCCTCAATGAAAAAGAAAATCAGGGTTAATTAAACTGATACCTAACAGCAGAGTAATTAATCCCTAGGCACCTCTTCCAAAACCAAATTAACAAGTGATGAAGAGATTTATATATACCAACAGAGGTTTCAGTCATCAACATATGAAACAGAAATAGCCACTCAATAGCATGAGGGTATCTAAATATATTATGCTAAACCGAATCAGTTGAATATAAACAAAAAAAGTGAATGATACAATAGTATAAGTCAGAGAGATAGACAGCAATAGGGTGCTTACCTTGCACATGGCTGACCCAGGATTGACTTGGGTCTGATTACTGCCATGCCATCCCAGATGGTCTCCCAAGCCTGCCAGGAGTGATTTCTGAGCACAGAGCCAGGAGTAACTCTTTTTTTTTTATTTTTGGGCCACACCCAGTGACGCTAAGGGGTTACTCCTGGCTTGGGGGACCATATGGGAAACTGGGGGATCGAACCGCGGTCCATCCTAGACTAGCACAGGCAAGGCAGGCACCTTACGTCCAGCGCCGCCAGGCCTCCAGGAGTAACTCGAGCGCTGCAGTGGGTGGCTCCCAAACCAAAAACAAGCAAACGAAAACAAAGTATGGAGAAACAACACTTTCAATAATAATATTTATATTGATAATCAAAGAGGAAACATTGAATTTGGGCATTAGGACAGCAAACATAATAGACATATGAAAACATTTTGTTAACAGCTGCAGAATATATAATTTTTTGCAATCACATGGAGAATTTTCCAGTATAAATCACATAACAGGTCACAAACTAAGTCTTAGTACATATAAAAAAAAGTTATATAACACCAGGCATGATTCCTGACCGCAAAATAGGAAACTAAAAATCAATGACAGGTGGAAGTCTGGGAAAATTCATAGAAATTTCTATGCAAGGGAGCCGGGAGGTGGCACAGGAGGTAAGGTGCCTGCTGCCTTGCCTGCGCTAGCCTAGGATGAACCACGGTTCGATCCCCCGGTTCCCATATGGTCCCCCGTGCCTGCCAGGAGCGACTTCTGAGCGCATAGCCAGGAGTAACCCCTGAGCGTCACTGGGTATGACCCCCCCCCCAAAAAAAAGAAATTTCTATGCAAGAAATGCATAGAAATGAAACTACAACTTCAGAACAAGAACCTCTAGGTACAAAGATAACAATAAGAAAATCTTAAAATGCATTTAAAAGTAAAAATGGAAGAAAAATATGAACAAAACTAAATGCTTCATTATCAGTAGGTGATATGTTTATTGAAGCTGTACATTAATACAGCTGTTTTAAGAACTATTGTCTAAGATGATTGATATTATATGCCCTATAATTATATATCCTGGACCAGGTGAAATGTGGCAACAGACTCTAAAACCTGATTACAAATTATATTTAATTTTAAACCACTTAAATTTTAAGAGTTATATATGATTAATGGGTCATGTATGACTCATAATAAGATTTATTTACATGCTTGATAAATCAATGAAAAAGGTATTGAAATGTAGCACCTGAGTTATTTTCTATTACTTATATCTTTAAAAGTAGCATTTAATGACACAATGCAAAAAATAGCTTTTAAACAAATAATAAAATATGCTATTTAAAAATCAATTACACTTTAATCATATTTTCTTAGCAATAGGATGACCATGGAAACATGAGAGGTTGATTGACCAACCCCTGCCTAGAGAAAGGCATGATTGAAGAGGGTTTGTGCAGTTTTTGAGCTGCTGTTTTATCCTGGGCAATATAAAGATATAAATATATGGGGCCAGAGCAATGGCACAGCGGTGGGGTGTTTGCCTTGCACGAGTCTGGCCCAGCCTTCCGTTTGGTCCCCCAAGCCAGGAGCGATTTCTGAGCACATAGCCAGGAGTAACCTCTGAGTGTATCAGGGTGTGGCCCCCAAATTAAAAAAGATATATATCAGGGGCCCGGGAGATAGCATGGAGGTAAGACGTTTGCCTTTCATGCAAAAGGTCATTGGTTCGAATCCCCGTGCCCCATATGGTCCCCCGTGCCTGCCAGGAGCAATTTCTGAGCATGGAGCCAGGAGTAACTCCTGAGCACTACCGGGTGTGACCCAAAAAAAAGCCAAAAAAAAAAAAAAAGATATATATCAGGGAATATAAAGAACTTTGAAAACTTTTAACTAAACTGGTAAGATAAAAAATATATTGATAAGACGTATTTAGGAATGGTAAGCAGGTCATGAACCAAAGCAACTGACATTTATTATATGAACCATTGTGGAATTTGGAAGAAGAAAGACACATGACCTACTATTTCTCCTTGTTTCAGAAGTCCATTGGTATTTTAGTCTGTAGTTGGGTTGTACTTACAGATGCATTCAGCAAAAGCAGGAATTTCCACTACTCCACTTATTAAAATGAATGATACCCATTCATCTCATTATTTCTTCAAGATCCTGTCCATATTAATGCATCATTAATGTATGTGCACAGTAGAGATATATTAAACATGCAAGCAGGACAAAGTAGTAGTTTGTTTTGAGTTCTTGATATACTTATAAATCTATTGATGTACTTATAAACCAAATGGACAGAGTTCTGTATTGCCGTTTGAGTTAGTGATGGAAAAATGACTCAATATTTTCTAAGTACAGCAAATTTGAAAATTAAAATAAATAATTTGTAGATAGGCCATTTGATAGAGTACAACAATTGAGCTCTAATTGGGGACAGGCATGGCATGTGTTTGTTAATTCATATCTATCTTCCTAAAGATAATAAAAATATCAAATTTATTGGACCAAAACTCATAATAGCTTCCTGAATTATTCATCTTTCTCAAGAAAGGACATACTCTTTTTTTTTTATTTTTGTTTTTTGGTTTTTGGTTTTTGGGCCACACCCAGCAGTGCTCAGGGGTTACTCCTGGCTATATGCTCAGAAATCATTGCTCCTGGCAGGCGGGGGGGGGGGGGCATATTGGACTCTGGGATTCGAACCAAGCACCTTAGGTAACCAACCACCTTAGTAATAAATTGGCTGTTTGCTAGGCAAACACCCTGTGCTATCTCTCTGGCCCCAGGACATACTCTTAAAGAATCTTACAAACTTATGAATATTCTTCATTAAAATATTCTGTACAAGGTGCTAAATTATTTTAAATGTACAGTCGATGTATTTATTAGTAGAACAAAATTGTAAGAGAATAGAACTTTGGGAACATTTTAAAACTATTTGTGGTGATTGAACATCCACATTCCTTGAGCTTAATTAACTCCTTGACTTCTCCCAAGTACATGACTTATATGACTCCCAGCACAATGTTGTAAAGAAAGATGAGGCTGCAGTCAACTGAACCTGTAGCAAAAATCTGTATGAGTGAGGAGGTTGCCTAATGGTGAGACAGAATTTGTTTGGGCTAAGTCAGTCAGGCAATGAAATTGAGAGCTGAAGGATCAAATTATCTGGACACAACCTCATCAGAGGAGACCAGAGAGAGTGGTGAATTACATGAGGTATGGCTAATGTGCAGCAGAGTTAATCCAGGAAGCAAGCTGGCAGGCATAAATTGATAAACAGTTCCTAGGAAATCAGGATGGGAAGACTGACTTTCTCTAGTCAGTCTTCCCACAATATATGTTTTTCAGGTTACCAAAATTAGAGTGAAGAACTTGGACAACAGAATTGTGGTCCTGGAGGCCAAAACTCTTGTCAAAATATTGGCAAGGCTTGTTAGTTCTGAATGCAATGTGGAGGAATCTCTTTGAAGCCCCTGTCCTTGACCTATAGATAACAGTCTTCTTATTCACATCAATCTTCATGTTCTCCCTAGATATGTCTGTTCCAATTTTTCATTTATTATAGGACATCAACTATCTGTTTATGACCCACCCTGATAGCCTCATTTTAAATTTGCTTAATTTAGTAATAAAAAATCCTATCTCCTAACTCAGTTACCTTGTTAGGTATTAGTTTTCGACTCCAACATATAATTTTGATACCAACACAAATAAAAATTGAATAACCCTAAAAATCTCTATTCTTTTATTGCCCTGATTGTTTTATTTTCTATTTAACTTTTAATCATCCTAAATAAAAGCATACTTCTGATGTAAGTTCTTCAGAAAGTATTCCCAAATGTATCTTTGGACAAACTATTCATTTTTTCTCAGCCTCAAACCATGATTTTCTTTCTCTTTGCATTCACCATTTTGTTTTAAGCAAATTTTTTTCTCAATTTTTTTTTGTGGCAACATCTTGTTATTTGCTCAGGCATCATTCCATCCAGATCTTAAAGGATCATTTGGGGATCTCAAGATCAAGCCTGGGTGACTGTATCTAGATAAGTGCCTTAACCACTATACTATCTGTCCTGTTTTATGGTGAGAATAATTGTGAGACTAAGTTTAACGCACAAAACTATTCTCATATGCTAATGAACTATTGTTTCGATAATATTAAATATACTAAATTATACTAAATACTTAAGTTGTATGTATATTTCCTTGACTTAGCTACTTAATACATTTTGACAAGGTGGTTAGATTGGGACCAGAGAGATAGCACAGCGGTAAGGCATTTGCCTTGCATGTGGAAGGTCGCTGGTTCGAATCCCAGCATCCCATATGGACCCCAGCCTGCCGGGGGCGATTTCTGAGTGTAGAGCCAGGAATAACCCCTAAGCATTGCTGGGTGTGACCCAAAAATAAAAAAAAATAGGTCGATACTATACTGCCTTCATATGGACTTCCAGGACATATTGATGTACCAGAGTAGTATGCAATTGTCTGGAACTTATGTGCTATGAATTGGATATCTGCAGTCCTATACATTTATATATTTGAACATAATTATCAATGTGAGGAATTTTTTGGTGTGTTTTTGCAGAAAAAATGATTATGACATCCTCTTTAGTATTAAAGAGGAAGAATGGGGCCGGAGAGATGGCGCTAGAGGTAAGGTGTGTCTGCCTTTTTCCCTCTCTCCACCCACCCTTATTTCTGATTCCCATTCTTTTCTATATATCATGTGAGGAGATAAGAAACTCACAAAGTCACACAAATTTAGGCCATTAATGAGTTGTATTGAGGATAAGACAAATGTGTGACATCAATAGACAAATGAGTCCTTATTCTCAAGTAAATTAATCAATGTGTCTGAATAAGTTGCTTATATTGTAGTAGAAGTGACCACTTCTTGAAATGAGCAGGAGTATTATGATGGATAGGTTCCCAAAGGCAGCAGCATACTTGGGTGGGGGGTTGACATTGTTATGACATATATAATCTTATCATTGAGTCATGTGAGATGTGAGAAGCATGTAATGTAAATATTCAGGAGTTAAAAAGATATTTTGGCTGTGAATTATTTTGTACCCATAAATAAAATAACAAATCGCTTATATTACAATTTTAAAAAGAGCATGATTAGTCTTGACTATATAATATGAAATCACATGAGCTCTAAGTAATCACAGTGACACTAATCCCTGAGCAGAGACTATGATATAAAGGCAAAGTTAAAGTTATTTTTTTCTGTACATAATAGAGGGAACTTTATCTAAGATGTTGAGAGAATATTCTTTGTTATGTTTCTGTTATATGTTGGGGCCATGCCTGGTAAGGTTCTCGGGTGATTCCTAGATCTGTACTCAGGGTCACTTATGGCAATGCTTGAGGAAGTAGATGTGGTACCTGGAATTGAAAGAGGGTCAGCCAAGTGCAGGGTAAGTGACTTTCTCCCTGTACTATTCTCAGGCTCTGATGGTGCTTGTATAGATAAAGAAAAGAAATATTTAGCCCTTTAAGGATAATAATTATGTTATATATAATATTACCTATAATAATTATGTTATCTATAATATTATCTAGCATATCTACACCCTATGGAGGGTAAGCATCCATTATCAAGTCAAGAATTTTTTAAATTCATAGCATCCAATGACACTTTTTGGTATTTTAAGGAAGTCTGCCAACTTTCCCAGTCTGTTAGCCATATGGCTATTTTGCAGAATCATGAACATGTGAAACTGTGATCATCATGTGTACTAAAACTAAAATTGTGATTTTACTGAAAAAGTGAATTCCTGTCTTCCTCCTATGATTACTGTTTTTTCCGATGCCCCTGATTAGTGTTTTTATAGACTCCAGGGAATTATAGAAACAGATTTATAAAACATATACACAAATTATAGGCATTACATTGTAAAGTAAAAGAATTAGGAAAATAGAACAAGGAAAATATTAAGATTTTATTCATATTTAAAAAGTAAAAGATATGCAACTTAATGTAATTTTTAAGTGTACATTTAAATATCCCATTTACTAATTTAAAATAAACCATGTACAAATCACCTCATAACAATGGTGATGGATAGAAAGTATATCTAGCCACACAGGGCTGTCACCCTGATGGCATGATAAGTAGAAGTGGAGCTACCATGTATTGTTTATGACTGTCAGTTATCACACCTATAAAAGGGAACATTTATAAATTTTATTCATTGAAGATTTGGTAAATGTAAAAGGAAATAACTATATGAACCCAAAATTCAGCAAATAAATGTATTTTTAACATTATTTTCCAGTATTGGGACAGGTTAACTGAGCTGACCAGCTGTAACAGGGAACCTAGACTGCTGCTTTTAAGCTATAGTGCAATATGAAACTAAGGAAATCACATGTAAACCAAAAACGATGAGAATTCTTGAAATTTAAATATATATATATATATATATATATATATGTGTGTGTGTGTGTGTGTGTGTGTGTGTGTGTGTGTGTGTGTGTGTGTGTGTGTGTATGTATATAAACCCCTGAGAATACTTTACAACATTTTATCCAGTTCCCTAAAAAGGCTCTCGCGGACTCAAATTATCTTGACCTTGTTCATCTACTATTTTCAGATGGAGTTCTCGAAAACGTGGCTCTGACCCTTTGAATGAAACCTGCACAATAGTTTAGATTGTTCACAGAAATACAATGACATTTAGATTTCTACCTTTTTCCAAACCACTTTACTAGCATTAGTGCATGACATTGTGAGTCTGTTTCCAATTATCCTGGGAAACTTAAAGCGTGGATTTACCCTTTGTTCAGGTTCCTGCTATCCCGTTAAGCTTCCATGGAAAGAAAGGTGTTTACTGAGAAAGCTATTCTTTTTACAAGATATTGGCATCTATATATGGCCACATTTAATGGAGTTAGAAAGAAGAATGTTTCTTAGACATGTACTGTTGAGCTCTTTGATGATTTGAACCTATTCAAGGTATTAAAAAAAGTAAAACAGAGCAAGATAAAGTCCCTGTCCTCTGAAGCTTACAGTCTAGTGGAACAAATACCTATATATATATATATATATATATATATATATATATATATATATACATTCATACAGATATATATGTATTTTACATATTTTCTTTGAATTTGAATGAATATGCTCTAATTTTATATGGCAAGTAATCTAGTGAGATATAATCAAATCTATATTTAATATATATCAAATATATGAGGATTAGTGTATACTGACTAAGAGTGAGGTTTAAAAGTTTTTATTTTAATCAAGAGGTCAGTAAATAAATCCTTTAAAAGGACAAATACTTCTACTTGGACAAAAATTTGCAAGGAGTAAGCCAAATTTGGGCAAACCTAGAAAATCCAATTCTTGATATCTACCCCAAATACTCCAAAACTCTATTTCAAAATGATATTTTTACTATGCTTATGCAACAGTATTCACAATAGCCAAAATCTGGGGGGAAAAACTATTTATAGAAACTGTATAAAGAAACTATGGTATATGTACAAAAAAATATATACCAAAACATATATAATGAAATATAAATATATATACAAACAAATATTCAAGATAAAGAGTAAAAGGTGATTGAAGTGAAAAGAGTGTTACTGAAATGAAATTAATTAGAGGAAGTGTATGGGAGAGAGTTCAAGAAATGAGTGACTGCAGAATAATCTTGAACTAGATTTCACTCTATTTACCTGCCATTCCTAACCTCTCACATTATCAATAGGAAATGACACAGACTCACATGATGTGCTTATCTTAATTCTTTCTTCTATATTTATGTATTCACTTTCTTTGTAAAGAGTATAGAGTTGTACTTATTGAGTGTTTTCAAGTACTGTACAATCTCAGGTACAGACAGTGAGCATAAAAGCACCTTCACATTTTCTTCCTTAACCCTCTTCAAAGAGACATAATTTTGTCATATTGAGAACTATAAACTAAAGTCATATAGGATTTTATCTGTTCTTTTTATTTGTTGTTTATTTTAACATGATACTTTAAGATCCATCCATATTTGCATTCATTAAAGCATCGTTCATCTCTTCTTGTACTCACTTGTAAAAACATACATAACTTTATAATTGAGGGAAATGTCTCATTTGAAACTTTCAAGTTTCCAGGAATATTAATAGTGCTGTGATAAAAGTTTTGAATTGTGATGGACAGATATATGCATTTTTGCACAGTTTATGCCTAGGAGTGGAACAGCTGACTCTTAGAATAGTTAATGTAGATTAAAGATGTTAAGATGAAAACTAATAAAAGTTTTATTTAATGCTGAGATACTTAAAATAATATTGATTTTTATGATAATAAAAGTAATACATATTCATTGTTGGAAATTTGCAAATAGTAAAGTGAAACAAAATAAAACTATATATATATATTTTGTGTGTGTTGTGCATGGTGTAATTTGAGCTCTCTCCTGGTAATTCCCATACTACATTTAGCCTTAAGAGACTTTAATTTATTATAAAAAGAAATTGGACTATGTTCTGATATTTCTGTTTTCATTTTTCATGTTAAAATTTCTATATTATTTATTGTTTTGAAAACCAAAATGTATTTAGTGATTTCAATTATTTTTACTTTTTTATTAGATGCATCATCACATGTAGTTTCATACACTTCTGATTACTTAAATGCATTTTGAGAACAAGAAGCAGAGCATATATTACATAAAAAGTTCTTGCTTTTATTTTTTGGAGGATGATTCCCAGTGGTACTCAGGGCGTACCACTTGGTTCTGTGCTCCAGTTTCAATCCTGTGCTCCAGTTTCAATCCTGTATGGATCAAGAAACAATATGTGGTACCAGGAAGTAAACTTGTGTCAGCTGCATTTAAGAGGTGTATGCACTTCCCTCATTTATTCACATTGTTATGATAGTTCTCAGAAAGCCTGTTTGGAGTGCAGGCTAGGGGGTGAGAAGGGGAGGAGGAAGATTTGGGACATAGGTGGTGGGAATGTTGTACTGGTGAAGGGGGGTGTTCTCTATATGACTGAAAACAAACTACAATCATATTTTTAATCGAGGTGTTTAAATAAAATATTAATTAAAAACGTTGATTTAGAGCAAATTAGAAAAGTAACAGCTTTGGACCATAATTGTATTTTAGAGTGATTACATTTGTTAATATTAAACATTAATTATTTGATTTTTTATTGCATTAAAGTTTCATTGTGTGTGGCTTTATTATTTGAGAACACAAAAGTATTTGTGAAATCATATTATATTATATTATATTATATTATATTTCTGCCTGTCATTTAAACATTGTATTGACTACAGTATTGACATCCTTGATTTAATTTTGTTGACTAGAGAAAAGTCAATCTTTCTCATTGTTTAGTTTCTTCTTTTGAAAAATCATGTTCTGCTTATTAGATTTTCTTTTCACTTTTTTCATATAACTGAACTTTTATTTTAAAATAAACTTCCTTTATATATCAGAAAAATTAAAAAAGAGGTGCATGCACCTTATTTGTATAGATTCCTTCGAACCCTACAAATTCTTGCTTTCTATTATCAAATTGCTTTAATTCCTTTGAAATTGAAGACACAATGTACAGTTCTATCAGTATTTAGTTTATTTTACCACACTCTCAATGGTGGATTTTATATATATAACACCACACCCTCCACTAGATGTCTGCTTCCTTCCAACATTGTCTTAGTACTCTCACTCCCTATCAACAATCCTTTCAACCCATCTTTTGTGACCATAAAATAAGTTTTCATAAATTTTTCCTTTGACCTTTATTATTCCCTTGCTAGGATTCTTTAAGTTCCACATGTTAGGAAAGATCAATATATAAATGTCACTCTCCTTTAGACAAATTATGCTCAGCATGATAGTTTCCAGATCAATCTACATAGCAACAAATTGCATGAGATTAATTTTTTATTGCTCTATAAGATTTTTTGTATATGTACAGAGTATTTTAATACAATTTCTAGAACTTTCTAAAATGGCTTGTTTACAAATTTTGGCTATTGTGAATGCTGCTGCAATAAACATAGTGCATATATAATTTTAGAATAGAGTTTTAGAGTATTTGGATAGATATAAATAACTGGAATTTATAAGTCAAATGGAAGCTCAATTATTAGTGAAAATTGTCTATATTGTTTTCAAAACCAGGTGACATTTCCACTCAGTAATTGTTGAGAAAATTCATTTTATTACTAGCATGACATAAAATGTTTTAATTAGATTGGCATGCCAACTTGTAAGGTTAAATGTGTGTATTAAGTGGCCATTTTTATATTTGTTGTTGTATTTTGTTTATTTGTTGAAGAATTAAGCTTTTTTATTTTATCTGGTAGTACCGTGCTTTCAGATTACAAATGCATCTTGTGTTCTCACATATTAGTGTATACTTTTTAATTGCTATTATTTAGTAAAAGAAGGGTATCACAGAAAAATTTAAAATTGTTTATGTTCATTGAAAGGAAAGCACATGTACATTATATGAATATACCTATACTACTTATCATGATCTATTAATTGATAATTTACCATTGGAATGACAATTAGAAGGGTAACTGACCATTGTTTTTTGTTTTATTTTGTTTTGGGGCCAACCCTGTGATGCTTGGAATTAATCTTGGATGTGCACTCAGAAATCACTGCTGATGTGTTTGAGAGATCATATAGAAGAACTGAGATCCAACCTGGGTTGAAATCATAATCATACATGGCAAGTGTCTTGATCAATATCACTCTGGACCCATCTCCCATTGTTCTTATGTTCATATGTATAATTGAAGGATAGCAAAGTGACCTGAGTAACAATCTAAATCAGAGTATTTACACATTAGGAAAAATGGAAATTCAGAAAATGTAAGAAATTTGTAGATTTGGTAGTCTGATAGATAACCAGAGATTAATGTCATAGAATTATAAATGTCTGATTACTCATCACTTCATTAATTCTTGATGGATAACCATATACATTTAAGAATATTTCTTTTGGGAGCTGGGAGGTGGCACAAGAGGTAAGGTGCCTGCTGCCTTGCCTGTGCTAGCCTAGGATGGACCACGGTTCGATCCCCCGGTTCCCATATGGTCCCCCGTGCCTGCCAGGAGTGACTTCTGAGCGCATAGCCAGGAGTAACACCTGAGCGTCACTGGGTGTGGCCCAAAAACCAAAAAAAAAAAAAAAGAATATTTCTTTCATAGACACATAAAATGCACTATATCATTAGTCAACAGGGAGATGCAAATCAAAATAAAACTTAAGATACCATCTCACACCACACATCAAAAATAACAGGAACAACCAAGGTTAGTCTTACATGCAAGGTGAAAATGACTCATTCACGGCTGGTGAGAATGTAAACTGGTCCAACATTTTTGGAAAATAATATAGATATTCCTCAAAAATCTAGAAATTGAGCTTCCATATAATGCAGTACTATCACTCCTAGGAGTATACTCTCGGAGCCCAAAAACACAATGCAGAAAAGTTCTCTGCATTCCTATGTTCATTGCAGCACTACAATAGCCAGAATCTGGAAACAACCCAATTTCTGAGAACAGATGAGTAGATAAAGAAACTGTAGATGAGTA
>PVKC010005600.1:0-32875 GCA_004027635.1 Crocidura indochinensis | reverse complement strand
GAAAAAAAAAAAAAAAACTGTGGCAAGGGGCCATTGGGTAAGCACTTGCCTTGCAGGCAGTCCACCCATATGGTGTTCTGAATTATTGAGCCTCAGTGGGGGAAAAAAAAAAAGATTGAGCTTGTTAGAGTCTCACGTCAAATAGTCTCTCCTGTAGTCTTTGAGTCAGTAGAATGACTTTAGTCTCCCAACTGTGAGGGTTCTACCCACCCCAGTTTTTCACCATCTTTGTCCAGGAACATCTGATGCAGACTCTTCAGCAACCTCTTGTAGAAAATCCTTTTGCTGAGCTTAGAAATCGTCGCCACTGTCCACCAACCTAGCTGAGGACTTCTAAGCATTTTCCTTCTGAGTTGCTTTGTATGGTCTGCGTGGGAATGGTGCATGGATATACTGGCACTCCAGAAGGATCTTTGCTACCTGCTGCAATCTGGCAACCAATCAGAGAGGAGGAGAGGCCCCCAGCCCTTCTCCTTTCAACTGAATCAATGGAGGTCAAAATCCAGCCCACATCACAATCTCCAGGTTCACTGGAAATGTGGCAACACATGGTTGAGACCCCTCCAGGGATAGGCATTCTGCAGATTCGTATTCTGGTCTGTTTTACTGTCTGACCACTGGCTTGGGGACAAGCACTGAGGACATCTGACTTTTCTTCATCCATGTTGTGGGTCTCTATTTCCTCCTGGAACAAAATAGCTGTCTTTACAGCAGCACAAACCATTGAGCCCTGGAAGTCAGAAGCTCTTTCCTGCCCATACTTGTTCAGGCCACCTGATTCCTGACACCTGGGTTTCCCAATTGTATCTAGATGCCTCCTTCTAGAAATGGTGACACCATTTCCTGTTTCCTGGGAATGCTGAACCCATTTAGAAAGAGTCCTATGTCCTGAGTTAGAGGGTTGTTTCTATAGCTCACTTAAAGGTAAATTACAGGAGAAGCTAATGGTTTGTTTTCCTTTTTATAGAAATATGGTGGTTGACCAAGTAAGTTGGGAAATCTATGTTTGAAGTTTATAAGTAATTGTGTATTGCTTGGTGTATGTAAGGTCATGGACAAAACTTAATATAATACCTCACAGGCACTTCAGTAATTGTCTATATTCTTCTTCTTTTTTTGTAGAGTCTTGAATGTACTTTCCAGAGTATTCTGGGGGTAATCCTTGGCAATTCTCAGTGCACTGGGCTGGAGATTCAATGCTCAGGCCTTAGAAACTGGACTCCTGTGTGGGTTTCTGGGGGTTGAACCAGATAAAGGTGCAATTTGTTCTATGGCAACTAGAGTGAATTCATCTCAGATTAAACTTGATAACTATATGAGTCAGATACAGGCATGGATGGGCACTAGCCCCTGAGTATCTCACTAGCTTGTGAATTCTATATTCCTAATTCAGTATTAATTACTATGGCATAGATGCTTTTCAATTATGTTGTTTTATCTTTAATTAATGATGCCTGAATTAATATTAAAATAGTTTAAATACCAATTGCCTAAAGTGTGAGTGGCACTGTAAAGAATTGAGGTTACAAGGTACTAATAATTGTAGATACTAGAAATATTTCCATCTTCTCTAGATAAATAAAAAATAAAGTACTGTAAAAGTAATTATTTGAGTTAAATATCAAACAACAATGTGTGTATATATCTCCTTTAAACATAAAAAGCCACAATGATTTAGAAGTACATATTTAAAATTAACCTGTATAATTTAAATAAAAAGCATTGCACATAGTTACATGTTTGTGTTATTCAACTAAGTATATATGGATAAAAATAATATATAAATATGATTAAATTGAAATGTTAAGTAATTCTAAATGCCAGCAAATATTTTGGATAAGCATTTTTGCAATTTTGTTTCATTCTTCTTATGCTGGTATGTCTTTATAAAGACACTGTTAACTAAGTATTTTTAATACAATCTTGAAATTTAATGTATTTTTCAACAGAAGATGCCAGTGTTGGCAGCAAGTCATAAAATTTCGGCATATCTTATAGTTATCAAGTTTAATCTGAGATAAATTCACTCTATCTTTCATAGAACAAATTGCACCTTAAAAAACTAGTGAATGCATTCAAACTGCTGGGAAATTGTTAAAATATTTGATCCATTAGCTCATCAAAAAGAAATAGATTTTCATTTTATTTTTGCCTCCTGATAAGATTAAAATATTTTATGCATTTACTCTACACAAGTTAAAATATATATACACACAAACACATCTGGAAGAAAAATATAAACATATATGCAAGAAATAAATTAATCCATAAATGATATAAATTTTATGTAAGCCATGCCTGTATAAATGCTCAAAATAGAAAAGTACTTAAAATATAATAAAAATTACTTTATTGTTAATACTAAATTTTGTTTAGTGATCAAGATCAAGTGGGATTGGACACACACACCAGATATATTATCTACCCAGACCCATAAAATTTTGCATAAATCATCTCTGCAGAAAATCCTTTTGGAGTAGTGACTCCAAAACGCAGGAGGCTGGGTTTTACACTCAAAGTTAACCATGTTTGTTTTTTCTTTATTATATAAATTGAAGGGCAATTGGCAAAATTATATTTGAAAATAGCCAATGGCTTGATTTATTACTGGGGTTAATTGGGGTGAAATGCTGCCAAAATAAATTTTATTTCTACAGCCATTACCTTATATAGTCATATATGGTTTGTGTGTGGGTGTCTGAAGGAGAAAATTCCCAGAAAAATTTAGGTACACAATTGGGTGCTATAAGTAAAGGCCACTACACCGCATCATAGAATCCTGGTGATTACTCACCTTATAACTGAAAGCTTTCACCTTTATTATCATTACTGGCATTATTGTTCAATAAGAGCAATAACTTTTAATTTCAAGATATGGAATTCCTCCAGGCTGGATATGTTTCTAATATTTTGATATGTAGTTAAGGTCAATACTCATACGCTTTGTCACAAATTACTTATAGCCATATGTTATATATTAATATAAATAATATCTAGATATATGTAGTATATTACATTTCATCTCAAATTTCAATATTAAAATGATTACTAATGTATTTTGAATTGTTTATCATCTATACTTTATATCTTTATGTAAAATAAAAAATATGATATCAAGTTACTTAGAATATAATTTTTAATTAATTGTATTTTAAGGCAATGTGAGGGTTCACTTCTTTTTTTCTCTTTTATTTTATTTATTTTTTTGAAATACCTAGCTTGCTAAGGGCTGACTCCTGGATCTGCATATAGGGATCACTACTGGGGATCTGCATAGAG
Organism: Crocidura indochinensis; assembly: GCA_004027635.1. Classification (NCBI taxonomy): domain Eukaryota; kingdom Metazoa; phylum Chordata; class Mammalia; order Eulipotyphla; family Soricidae; genus Crocidura; species Crocidura indochinensis. The sequence continues at coordinate 29,596 of PVKC010005600.1, read as the reverse complement.
GGATCACTCCTGGCAAAGTCCAGGGAATCATATGTAATGCTGGGAACCTACAAGGCAAGCACCTTACCCACTGTACTGGAGTATAGAATATTGAAGATAGATTCTGAAGATGGTTAGATATAATTCAGGGGAGAAAATAGACTTAACAAAAAGGACTTAGTTTTTTTCTTGTCTTCAAAAAAATGAAACAAGAGGAATTTTGACTTTTTTATAAGGTCTAGGAAAAAGCAACATAACTTTCTGTTGGGGTGTTTTGTTACAGCCTGGAGTGATTTTTCTATTTGTATTTTATTATCTACCTGTATTATTTGAAAAAATGTCTCTCTGGTCTTTAAAGGACAATGTTAAATGCAACTTCCTTCAAGAAAAGTGCTTTTCTTGTTGTTTGGGAGAGCTCTGGGAACTGTGTTTTATTGGTAAAAAAAATAATAAAAGAATTTGTTCAAGCTTTTATTTGTTCAGAAAAGATGCAATGTAGTTTCAAGTATATCGCCTTTCAAAAAAGTCACACTGTTGCCTGACTATCCTTAATATAGAGATATATTTGAAAGGCATAGCAGAAAAAAAAAAGAACTGTCTAAAACTTTTTATAGTTTGCTGTAACAAAGATTATTTAGCACATAAAATATCTAAGTGGAACATACCAACATGCTACTTAGATAAAAGCATTTGTGCATAGTTTTAAAAACTTGTGATATTTATTTGAAATCATTTCCAGAAATTTTATGTCTGCAATATTTAACATGTATGTGTGTATTGCAAAATATCTGTAAGAGTAGTTTAGTTCATAAAGAAAATAATTTAAAAGATCAAAAATATAACTACAATTTGGAATTAAAAGTGGATAAATAAAGTAGAATGTCATAATATAATTAGGTTATTATATGGTACATTTACTATTTCACTTATGATTAAAAGCTAGTTTATTTGTCAGATGAAATGTTTTATATTTGTTAAAAAATAAATACTCCAAGACTACATCCAGTGAGGCAAGCAGCAGTTCTTGATGAGATGTTAAATTCTATTTACTAATATTTTGTTGAAAATCTTTGCATCTGGGTTCATCAATGTAGTTCTATAATTCTCTCTCCCTCTCTCTCTCTCTCTTTTTTTGTGGTTTTTCTTGGCTTTTGTTATCAGGGTGATGTTAACTTCATAGAAACTATTTGGGAGTATTTCTTTTTCTTTAATTTTCTGGCAGAGTTTGAAAAAAGATTGGCTTAGCAGTAGGTCCTCTTTATTTTTATTTTTATTTTTTGGGGACGAATTTTGGGCCACAACCAATGACGCTCAGGGGTTACTCCTGACTCTGTGCTCAGAAATCGCTCCTGACTTGGGACCATATGGGAAGTCGGGGGATCAAACTGAAGTTCGCCCTAGGTCAGCTGCATGCAAGACAACACCCTTCTGCGGCACCATCACTCCAGCCCCCTCTTTAAATTTTTTTAAGAATTCACTAGTGAATCCATCTGGGCCTGAGCTTTAGTCTTTGGAAATCCTTTTGATTACCATTTCAATTTCCTTAATCATGATAGGTCTACTATGCAAGTCAATCAATACACCATAGAAAAAGAAGAAATAAAACTCTCATTGTTTGCAGATGACATGCTACTGTTACTAGAAAATACTAAAGAATACAAAAAAGCGGGAGCCGGGAGGTGGCGCAGGAGGTAAGGTGCCTGCTGCCTTGCCTAGGAGGGATCACGGTTCTATCCCCCGGTTCCCATATGGTCCCCCGTGCCTGCCAGGAGCGACTTCTGAGCACATAGCCAGGAGTAACCCCTGAGCGTCACTGGGTGTGGCCCAAAAACCAAAAGGAAAAAAAAAAAGAATACAAAAAAGTCTCTAGAAACAAAAGACTTGTATAGTAAAGTAGCAAACTACAAAGTTAATACACAAAAATCCAAAGATTTTCTATACACAAATAATGAAAGAGAATAAAATAAAATAAGAAAAAGAATAAAAGACATTAAAATAACATTCACAATTGTTTCTCAGAAAATCAAGCATTTTGGATTCAAGTTAACTAAAGAGTTTGTGAAAAACATACAAAGAAAACTACAAAACACTGCGTCAAGAAATAAAAGAGGATGCAAGGAAATGGAAACATCTACCCTGCTCATGGATTGGGAGGATTACCATCATTAAAATGTCAATACTTCCCAAAGCATTGTACAGATTTTATAATCCCTATAAAAATTCCCATGACATCTTGCAAAGAAGTGGATCAGATTCTCCTGAAATTCATGCTGAGGAGAGTCTTGTAATTAAACACTAAATGAATATTGGAAAATAACTTTGACATGACATAATTAAGAAAAGTTATGATCTATTAATTGAAGCAAAATTTAGGATGAGAAAAGCAACCAAATAACAAATCAAGCAATCTCATAGATTATGGATTGCTACAGGTTAAATAACAAAGTATATATTCATAAACAGTGTATTAAATAAGATTTTACTTTCTTCCACAGGCAAGGTAAGCACATTATCGCCTGGACTTTTTTCTCCTGACTTTTCACATGCCCAAACTAGGGTCAGTCCAGAGGATGCTATATTCAATCCCAAGTCCCCCAAGCCTAAAAGGAGAGATCCCCAAGTGCAGAGCCAGGAGTAAATCCTAGCCATAGGGAGTGTGGCCCAAACCACCCACCCTCCAAAAAATTTAAGTATACAATACCCAAAATAGAAATCAAATGAATACTGGTCACCGTTTATGGCAATTAATAAAATTAATGATTAATTAAATAGTAAATATTTTACAATGACAAAATTAAATTCTAAAAGTACCATTTTCAAAGTCACATATCTCTATTAAATTCAAAACATGTATCCTGACTTCAAGCAGCCCTTTGTTATTTATTTTAGTGTCCATTTCCTTTCCTCTATATATTTCATCACATTATAATCTGGATAAAGGAAGTTTGCTCAAGGATTACTCCAGGTTCTGTATGTGGAGACCCATATGGTACCAGAAATGGACTCTAGGTCTCCTCAAAGAAAGCAGGCACTCTAGGTCTCCTCAGAGAAAGCAGGTGCTCAGACCTTTAAACTAATTCCAGATCCTCACACTGAGATTATGCTTCCCAATGTTAAGACAGAGTTTTATAGATTCAGGTAGAAGGAGAATGTTAAAGCAGTGTCTCAAAAAATAAAATACCAATAGAGATGCACTTATTTGTTTGACATGAAACCATCTTAAAATGTCTTTTTCAAGAAATAATATTTTAGATCAAGACAAGTCTATTAAAATTTTTGCATCTACCTCTTTTTTAAATCTTTAAAATCTACGTAACCACTCCATAAAGAGTGTGAAGTCGAGAGTTTAACTCACTTGGATCTTCAAGCAAATGGTAATTCAGTATTTATTGAGGCATTCTCTACTTTTATAGAGCTACAATTATTTCAATCTAAATAACTAACACTAGAACACTGTTTCTATATCTTTTAGCTATAGAATAATTACAATAGTGTTGCATTATTTGGAAGCAGTGTTTGAAGATAAAATTACCTAATATTGCATTTGTATTTATTACACTGCTAAGATAAAGTTAATCATGACAACCAAAAAATTTCTCCACATTATGCATGCTGAGAATTGTTTCATCCTTTTTTTTTATTTTCTTTCTTCCTTTTTTTTTTGGTTTTTGGTTTTTGGGCCACAGGTAGTGACGCTCAGGGGTTACCGCTATCTATGTGCTCAGAAATCGCTGGCTTGATGGACCATATGAGATACTGGAAATCTAACCTAGGTCCGTCCTGGATCAGCTTCGTGCAAAGCAAATACCTTACTACTGCTCTATCGCTCCTGCCCCCAGCCATTTACAATTTTCTTATAAAGAAACTTCCCTTGAGACTTATATAAACATGTTTCTTTTTCAGAATATCATAGTCCAGGCCAGAGCATTAGCATAGCAGTAAGGGGTTTGCCTTGCACCTAACCAGCACAGGACGGATAGTAGTTCAAATCCCGACAACCCATGTGGTTCTCTGTGCCTGCCAGGGCTAATTTCTGAGCACAGAGCCAAGAGTAACCCCTAAGCGTCGCTGATTATGACCCAAACCCACTCCCCCCAAAGAAAAGAATATCATAGTCTATGCGAAGTTTTATTTATTATTTCCTGTAGAACAACCTGGAAATTATACTTACAAAAAATTATACTTATAAGAAAATTTGTTTATTAAATATTTCTACTCTACAATGGGCTATTTCAGTGCTTCCATATCAAAAATAAATTTGAGACAAACTGGAAAATATATAATATTTTCTAAGAAAATCTTGAAAAGCTAAAACAAAACAAGTGAATAAACTTCTTTGTGTTTTTTAATTTTTATTCAATTTTACTAGTTATAAAATAAAATTATTAGAGTTATTTCATGTTCATAGAAGGCAAACTAATAAGGAGGGCTGCTTATAACCTATGGCCAGCTATTGCTTAAACACAGAATGCTCTCCCTCATTTGTGGGACATAAACTAATTATGAAATAGTAAGTATAGTTATAACTTTGCTCTATCAAATGTAAGTATCAGGTACTCTATCAATTTCAGTTAGTTAGCATAAGAGCTTATTGCATTTCATATGAACTTAATAATAAATGTTAAGTTTCATAAAATATTACTATTTTATTTTATTTATTTGGGGGCATTGGGCCACACCTAGTAATGCTTAGAGGAATTATTCCTGGCTCAGCACTCAGGTATTACTCCTGGTCATGCTCAAAGGACCATATGGATTAAGGGGATTGAACTTAGGTTGGCTGCCTGCAAAGCAAACATCCAACCCACTGTGTTATCACATAGGCCCCTATTTGCTGTTTTCTAATGGTTAGATAATGTTTATCCCTCCACATGCTACTAAAATTATTAAATGTTTCTAAGAAACTAAAAATGAAATTATTTTAATCTTTTGAAAAATCAATTATAATAATGACTAATAAAATTTGGGTTATTAATAATAAATTAAGTAGAATTTTTAAGTGTCTTATCAAGAAATTCATTTATTTGACTTTCTGCTTATAAATCATCTATATAAATCCCTATTGCTTCAATATTACTTAGCGAATAAAAACTAAGTTTTAGCTACATATTTTCTATGTAGCACATCATTCTGCAAACCATGCCTCATTTTAGAAACTGTGACTTTCAAAAATAGTGTTCAGAAAAGGCAGTTTTAATTGGAAAGTTTTACACAAAATACAACTCTATCATCTGATAGTTAGATGATGGTTTGCTTTTCAGAACTGAGAAAAATAATAACAATGACCTCACATGGAGGTATCTCACCTGGAAATATCATATGATGAAAAGTGCACTTCTTATTTGGTAGACTTGCAATAAACATATATAATGTGGATGATACTAAGGCGAGTTGAAAGTTGTTTTTCACCACCAACAGTTATGCAAGAATAATTAATAGAACTGACAAAATTCTGGACTAAGCAGGAAAATGCAAATGGGTGAGCAAAGCTCTTTATAAGCCAGATTGACATGAAGACGCTAATGACTAGGTTCTGACTACCAGAGATTTTATTATAATTTACATTCTCAATGTGGCTGCTTGCAAGACCAGGGCTACAATACTTGGTCTAATTGTCCAAGCTCACTAAACAGCATTTCCAACTTTGTAGCCTATATCTATCACATCTTATATACATACAAGGTTTTATATTTTTATGCCTCAATAAAATAGAGCAATTAAATCAGGCCAGTGTTTAAACTCCAACCCAAAAGCAAATCAAATTCATGCATATGCTTTTCTAATTCAACACCATTTATTTGAGAACAGTAGGTCATTTTTCTTGATCAGATATTTTATTGGTATCAAAAAAGTCTTTTTTTGTGAAAAATATCTCATTAAAATATGTAATTTTAAAGAATATATTTAATGTCCCTGTAAATAGAATATTAATATAAACTATATTGAGTATGACAATATCGTATTTGACAGTACTAAGTTATTCTATATTTTTATAAAATATTATTATAACAAAGATATTAGATATGTTTTTTCTCTTTAGCCATTTTTTAGGTTGGTGGGCCTGACTTAGTAATGCTCAGGGGCTACTCTTGTCTAAGTGCTCAGGGTTTGATCATGGTGGTACAGATGTTAGAAACCAGATCTCCAGTCAAAGCAGGTGTCCCATTATCTTAAGCTTTGTCTCTCTGTTTTTCTGTCTCTCTTTTTCTCTCAAGCCCAGTATTTTTACCTTTTAAGGCTGAGAAAAGCATGTTTTATAGATTTTATAGTTTGTAAAATCTATTCTTCAAATAAAGCATCATTCAGTGATCTCAGATCCTCTTTTTTTGGTTTCAACCAGTCACACCTTGAACACAAAATCTTTTGAAGAAAACCAGGTTAGTCATCTAATTAAGATCTGAACAGCTTGACTATTACAAAATTAGCATCACTATTCCTGAAGGCAAGACAGGCCTTTGAATGTATGTGTGAGTGATAAAGATGTGTCACAGAAATACGATCCAATCCTGAAAAAATAGTACAGATGCCTGTTTCCAAACAAGCAGACCACTCAGCTGTGTCTGTGAACCCTTAGATTATGTGTTCTAGTGCAGATGAAGCAAAAGGCATCTTATTTGCACAAATGATACCCAACTAAAAATAAAGGACAGAGTGTGTGATGACATCACTCATCAAGTCCTTTTGTGGAGGAATCAGCTTCCTTTTAAACAATTCCTGTTCTGCAGGAAATGAGGCCTTAAGATATGCACCAGGTACTTCTCTGATTGTCATAACCCTTCCCTCCTAAGGTCTGAAAATCACTGCCTTATTTCTTTACAAACTAGCAATTTAAAATGACTTTGAAGATAGCATTGCATTCCATTTCCCTGTATCATGGAAGTGGTCATTTCGAATCACTTCACTTTACCATTTTAGAACTGGAATAAGGAACCCTTTTTTTTTTATGAGAACAGAGATGCAAAGAAAGAGGACACGGTAAAGTTACAGTGGAAGGACAATCACGCGTAAACAGAATTCTCAGTATTCCCATCGATGATATCTCAGTCTTGAACTTTCAGCCAGTGAACATTAAGAAAAACAAAACAGAGCCCATGTACAATTACTTTGTCCCCCAATTCCCCAGATTGTAGTACATACTATTTCTTAGCAGCACACAATGTAATCTAAAGATATAAGACTTACGTAACTCCTTAAACATTGAAGGCAAAGTACATTTTCATATATCCATGCACAAGTATATTATTTTAAGTTAACCTCAAAAGCTTCAGTGGGTTGTTTTTCTTAAGGGTTAGTCAGGGGAATATAGTAAAAAAAAACGGTGTTAGAGTGGCATTTGTTTGCATAGGCCCACCAAAATATGAGGAACCTGGAAAAATAAAGAAAGAAAAATAAATAAACCTTGGCCTAAATACAAGGTGACCCTATCCCTGAGGATTCCTGGCATAAGACCAACTCTGGGCTCCAGGCAAACTAGTTTGTCCAATCCAAGTCATCATCTGTAGTGGCAATACACCTCCGTTCCTCACATAGTCTCTGTTGTTGGTATCATTCTTCTGTATTAAAGATCCTGGAATCTGCATATCTTATATTGCAGTCAAGATGGTGCAGGGCATCCTCTCGTTTCACCTCACACTTAAGGGGCAATAGAGAGAACCTTGCCCTGTAGAGCAGGTCATTGTTGTTGTCAAGTCTTCTCAGTGTTAACGGAAGTCTCTTTTGAGGAGGTCGATGTCAGAGTCTTGGTAGTGTCTTCCCTGGTAGAGGATTGCTTCCAGATGTTGCTGAAAAAAACTTTGGATTTTTCGTAGATAGCTTGCCTGGTTCCAGTGTGAATGGAGGATGCCCATTCTTCTGAGACCTGTGCCAGGTCATTGTATCAATGCTCAGGGTGTAAGGTCCCATTGCACTAGGATTTGTGTATTCCTACCTCTATTAGATAAGAACTGATCTGTATGTATAGTATTTTCCCATTTTAATGTGTCTATGCAAACAAAGATCAATGACATATTGCATTGTCGGTGCATATGGAGGCCATAGGAACAAGAGCAACAATCACCATGACATAGTTCACTCATAAGCACTAAACTGAGGGACGCTTCCACCAACACTCCTTATTAAACAATTCACAAAGAAAAGACAAGATAAAAGTGGATAGAGACGTCATGGTAGAAGAATATATATATAGATAGTTATAGCTGTTAAAGAAAATACACATAAAATATTCAAAAGACGTATGTGTCCATTTTATGTCCTTTGAAATAGTTTTGGGATTGTTAGATCCACTTTGAGGAACCTTTTTCTTAAATGTGAATGTCCTGAGAAGATGGGATAAGGGTTCTCTCTTCTTAAATATGTCACCCTAAAGTTTAGGATCATGGATAGTACTTTTAATTAGTTTTGTTGTTGGCACTATGCCTGGCAGTTCTTTAAAATTACTTTCAGCTCCATATTCAGGCATTACTCCTGGCAATTCTAGGAGAACCTTTTGCTTTGCTGAAGATTGAAACATGGTTGAGCATGTGCAGGCCGGAGACTTCACCCATTTATTTCATGTCTAGCTCCAGGAACTCCTAGTCTTCCCTTATGTTTCTTTCTAGAGTTATGTAAAGGTTAAATAAAAGATTATTTTCAACTGTAGTCATATGCTGAGTAAATAAATATGATTTTATGCCCAATATTAATTTTTATAATTTATTTAAGTACCATGGTGGCAAAATTATTTGTGATTAAGTTTTAGTCATATAATATATTTCATTCTACCATTGCACTTTTCTCATGATCAATATCTCTCTATTTTATTGTCTTTGAATATTAAAGAGAGTGAGTGCTGGGTGAAAATGCAGTATGATCCATAGGATGTTTATATACACATTAACATCTTTAACATTGTGATAGTTGTGATGCAAAAATTTGCATGAAGAAGAGAACAAATCTTTAGTATTTATAGTGGAAAGCAGACACTCACCCTAACATTCTCACTATGAAGGCACATATTCAATGCCAAGCAACTTAGAGACCAACTTTGGGTGTTTATTTTTTCCACCTTTGCAATAACAGTAATAGACAAAGTAACATAAAAGTCTTTGCCTAATTGATTCCAATATTAGAACAAATAATAGGTCTTCCCCCGAATTTTCATGCTGTGTTCACTTGCAATTACTTGGTCACAAATTTTAAATTCTCAATATCTTTCTTTGCATAGGAGAAAGGATCAAGCAATTCATATGCATTTATGCCAAGGAATGTGGGGCAACTGTGTGAAGAAAGTATGGAGAAATGATTGGGTGTTTGTCAGAGCACTGTGTTTCCTTCATTTGTAAGTGAAAGGCCTAGCTAAGCTGCCAGTTGAAAAGATGATAAAATAAAGCCAATATCATTCCATTCTCACTTGGGTCACTTATAAAATTTATAATAAGAAAATTGAACAACACATGAAATTGTCTGTGTTCTTAAATATCACACTGTGGTATGAGGAAGTCTTCAGACTTTCTATTATGTAATACCTCACAAAATAAATAAAGGAGGGGTCTTTAATTTCCATGCTTTGATGGGAGACTGGCAATAACCCTCTGTATGGCCAGAAGTGAAATTTATATTGGATAGGAAATAGCTAAATTGACCACAATTCAAATTTCTAACAGATAACTCTGGGTTAAATGAGTTATTTGAATTGTGTTTTGGGCCCTAATCTCAAAAGACACCAAGATGGAGTCAGAATTCAGGGTTTAGGCAGAAAATTTAACATGTAGGAATCAGATTTTGGATAGATATATGAGCTCAAACCACTTTGCTTCCAATATGTAATTTAAAAAAATTCTCCTGTGTCAAGTACATGCATAAACAATCAAATCTCCCAGATTCTGAGTGGTCAGTAAGAGAGTCATCATGTGAAGTGGCTGTTTCTAAACGTTTTTAATGCTGGATTGCCATAAAGGAGAAAACTATCCTGCTGAGTCCAGTCTAGTTGGAAATTTAAAGCAGTGATTTTGTAGAAATAAAATTCATTCAATGGCGTTCAAGGTATTATCATCAGTAAATACAACTGCTCAATGATAATGCAATTACCAGGAGGTATGACTAAGATCAAATAATTAGATCCTAACAATGACAGATCTTATATTCCTAATGAGCTCATCTTGGGATTTGGAAATTCTAATCAGCAAATAAAGCCAAGTAATAATTTTTATAACTTACATTTATACTTAGATTTGAAAAGACCTTGTATGATATGCCATTAATATGCTATATGCCACTTGAGTTTTTGTCCTAAAATTTGATCATGCATGCATGATTCATGTTCATAATTACATATAGAAAGTTTATTGGCAGATAGATTTCAGATAGCTCTGAAATCGCTCCTGGTTGGGGGTACCATATGGGACACCCGGTAATAGAACCTTGGTCCATCCTAGGCTAGCTTGAGCAAGGCAGATGCCCTACCTACTTGGCCACCGAACAGACCCCATAAAAATACCTTCTTCTTTTTTTTTTATTTTAACACCTTGATTACATACATAATTGTGTTTGGGTTTCAGTCATGTATAGAACACCACCCATCACCAGTGCAACGTTCCCATCACCATTGTCCCAAATCTCCCTCCTCCCCAACTACCCCCCGCCTGTACTCTAGACAGGCTCTCCATTTCCCTCATAGGTTCTCATTTTTAGGACAGTTCAAAATGTAGTAAAATACCTTCTTTTAAAGTAACATCTAACTTTGTATTTTTTGTGTGTGTTTTGTTTTGGTTTTGGGTCACACCCAGCATTGTCTCAGGGGTTACTCCTGGCTCTACTTTCAGAAATCCTCCTGGCAGGCTTGGGGGACCAAATGAGCAAGATGCTGGGATTCTAACCACATCCTTCTATATGCATGGCAAATGCTCTACCTCCATGCTAGCTCTCTGGTCCCCTATCTTTGTTATTTTTGCTTTATTTATTTATTTATTTATTTATTTATTTATTTATTTATTTATATAAAACCCTACCATTAAATCTTGAATCAATACAGTGTTTCATTTTAGGATTTATAATTTAGTATCAAACCAAGTAAACATTTTGTTTCATTTGTATTCATTAATGCTGCTAGACAGAAATATAATATTGCCAATTATGAATGCCAAAGTCATATACAGGTAGAACATTAAGGCAAAAAGAATTTAAATTTACAATTGAAGTTAAATGAGCACACATCTGCAAATAATTAAAGTTTTTAATTCATTAACAAAAATTAGTCCAATTTTAGTCTTTATGATTTCAGTGCATTTCAATTTAATATGATATCTATTGAAATGAGATTTATAGAATAAATGTATTATTTTTCATAGTTGCACTGAAGTATATTTCAGAATGATACTGAATTCAACTAAGCATTAAAATGGTAAACCAAATGAACTGTTTAGTTTTCAGAATAAATAAATGACAATATAGAGACAATTCATTATCATTCCATTGTGGCAAACATAAATTAAAATTATTTTAAACCAAGCAATAATTTGAAAACTTTAGGAAAGCTTAGTAACACTGTGCTGGATCAAGAAGAGAAAAAAATTGTGACATCTATGCACCTTTACAGGTTTAATTTGCATCAGTCAGTTTAGTCAAATTTTATGGATGTCTTGCATTATCTGCTTTTTTATTTCAGTATAGAAAACCCTATATAAAATTACATAATAGATTAGGTGAGACCAAAAAAAAAAAAAAAACAGGCTAAACTCTATGTTCTCTTCCATTGTAAATGCCTTTGTATTGGGCTTCGTTGTTTACAATAGAAAACTACTAAACCAATGTGATATCCCTAAATTTTTCAATGGTAACACAACAAAGTGTAGAGACTCTTGGACAGAGATTTTTCTCTTCTCTCCTACTCCCTTCCTATGTTTCTTTGGACTCTGCTGTGTAGGCACATCATGCATTGCACTGCAAGTGTTAATTTACAAAACTAGTCCTGAGTAAAGAAAAGCACGGACTTCCATCTATCTCCTGTTATTTATAAGGAATGTTTTTAAAAGACAAAGAAAACAAACTACACGAACAAATGAGGGAGCTGAGAACTCAGTAAAATGAGCCCCTTCCAATAACCCTAATCATCATCCTCCCACTCATCTTTTCCTCCTGTGCTCCTCCTGTGTTCCTGTGACAATTCCCTGAGCTGTCTTCTTGGGAAACAGTCATGTTTAAATCCTGATTTACTGAGTTTCCTCCCAAGTTAGTCTACAAACTATTCTGAAAAGTTTCAGAGGGAACAATATATTTTCAAAGTCAAATATATCTTAAAAATAGATATTATATTTCCGAATGTTGATATTTTTTTCTAATGTTGATTTTTTAAAAGGCATTTCTATAATGTCCACTGAGTCTTATAAATTCTATCCATTTTTAAACTTCAACAATGCTTTTTGTTTTTGTTTCTAGTTTTTGCTTTTTGGGTCCCACCTGGCAGCACTCAGGGGTTATGCCTGGCTCTCTGCTCAGAAATCGCTCCTGGCAGTTTCGGGGACCATAAAGGATGCCAGGATTTGAACTACCGTCCTTCTGCATAAAAGGCAAACACCCTACCTCCATGATATATCTTCAGCCTCTCAACAATGGTTTTTAATATTGATTAAAGTTATTCTTTCTGCATTACATACAATATCTACTTTTCTTCCAAATTCTCCTTTTCTTAAAAGTTTAGAAACTCATTTATCAGACTCTAATTGTCTTCTACTTTGGTGCCAAACTGGATAATTTGGGGGAAGAAATGCTTCCTTGAATTAGCTTTCATAGAACTTTAAAATATTTTATATCACTAGTTTTTTTGAAAGTAATGTGTACATTTATATTTCATTTTGACTAAATTGTTACATAGATTCCCAAATATTCTTGTCTGTGTATAACTATATAGTCTATTTAGTCATGAATTATTATACTTTTATGATCATAAATTAAAACCTTAAATTCTATGAAATTAGGTGCATCCCTCTGTTTGATTTTGTTATTTTATATCTTGGTGATTTGATATCATCTATTCTTTATGAATCTCTAACTTTTCATGTCATATTTTTAACACTTATTAATATTTTGTTTATTTATCTATTTGTTTATATTAATTAATTATTGATTTATTAATGAAGTTATTTAATTAATATGTGCATTGGTGAGTATTAAATAAATTATTTTTGTCTTACAATCTTTGATCAGTTCCGAGAAAATATAAAATGATTGTGTAGTATCATTAATAAATAACCTTCATCTAATTATTTCATGCAATGTAACTATCACCACATTTCTATTTACCACTTTTCAAAACTTATTTTATGTTGAATAAAGAAGTCTATTGCTTATTAAAGTCAATACTGTCACATACTTACCTATCCTTCTATACATAAATTTACATCCATGTAAATTTACCTTAAACTCAAATTAATCTTTGATTTATTAGAACTTTCATGAGCACAGAAATGAATTTCATCTAGGACAAGAACTTGTACCTAGTTACAAAGTGGAACAAAGTCATAAATGTATATCAGTCCTCTGATCTTTCCTTGACTTACATGCATTTTTATCTTGCCTTTGTGTTTTGCTTGAATATTCTTTTCCTTTTTCTTCACAACCTTAATCTCGACCATCTTTCAAGGCAAAGTTTCTTTGTGCTTTCTACTCACCAGCAGATTATTAGATTAAAACTATCTTCTCTTTATACTTACAAGCCATTTTCTAAAGGTTTTATAATAAAATACTGTTTTGTAATAAAATTTTTGGTAGTTTATCTTATTTCACCCTGAATGAATCTCCTACATTCTGGTACATGGTATCTTTTGTGGTCAATTTTGATTTGAACTGGTTACTTCACATGCATTAAACAAATGCTTATTGAATAAGTCATCTGTGGAAATTTCCTAGTGCTTCCATTGAATGTTAAGTTGTATAAAGAAACCAATGGGAAAAATAAAGCCCTCATGCACTAAGATGATATGAAGAGTAAGTGTCCTGAATAAGACAGCATGTGACCAAATTATGGTCCTGTTCTTGAGAAGAGTCAAATTTTTGACAAGTCACACTTATTTTCTCTTCATTATTCTAATATCCATGCTGTTCTATTTACCAAATGGCTGTGAGTCTGAGGAACAATAAATATAAAAGGTGTAGTAGAAATAATCCATATTTTAGCACTGGTATTAGCTATTAGAGATAATAGCAACAATGATTATAAATTTCATTTCACAAAATGTTGCCTTAGAAAGTCAAAGACAGTGTAGGGATAAGTAAATAACAACTTGAAATTGGTTGGGCTACATAAATAAAAGCACCCCTGTATATTTAGATACTATTCACCATGACCAATCTCATACAGCAAAACGGTGGGAAAATGTAAGAAATGAAAATTATGTTAATTAACATAATTAAGACATGTTAATTATGTACAAAGTAAAAGGATCTAATTAATATTATGGAAAATGGAGTGAGATTAGTGTAAGGAAGAGGTATGTAATCAATTCAGATCATACTCCAAGTCTATTGATAAAAAAAATGGATCAGAATACAGTTTTTCAAATTTTATTTTAGGCACATAATATGCAAAACCATTAATTGAGAACTCAATGAATCAAACATGCCAGCACTAAACCATCCACCAGTGCATCATTTCTTTCCACTATGGGTCCATTCCCCTGCTATGGTCCCAGTCTCCCTGTCCCCATAATTCCCCCCAGTGAGGTAAGTGTCGAACTATATTCCTATGTTGCACTACTTACACTAGCCAAACTCTGGAAACAACCCCTAACAAAGAGCAAATTACTGGATCAAGAAAATACGATACGGTACATGTGCACAAGGAAACTATGGGACATGTGCATTCAGCTCTCTGAAAAGATGAAGGTAGGGCTTTTGTTGCTTTGGAGAAGGTTCTGGAGAGGATCCCCCTGAATGAAGTTAGGAAAAGGAAAACTGACTTATGATAACCTCTCCTAAAGTGAATATAAGAATTTGAGTGGACAAATAACAAATGCCACAAGGCAACAGAAAATTGACTTGAGATTGATTTAAAAATATAACCATGCTTTTGGAAAGTTGATGCCAGAGTCTCCAACCCCAATGCTGGAAAAGAAATTAGATTCAGCAATATGCAAGGTATGTGCGTCTATGCTTCTACTATGTTCTTGGCCTCAGTTACCCCTATGCTTGGTGTGCTCAACCTATGGCCTGTGGTTCGCATGCAGCCCACTGAGGACACTTATCTGTCCTGCTGGGTGTTTTTGCTGCCACTGCCTGTCCTGCTTAGCAGCCAACTCAATTTGGCTCTCAGGGCGATGTATGGGTCATGCAGGACACCTTTGACTCCCTCCTTTTCTCTGTCTCTTGACTCCTCCTCTCAATCTTAGTGCATGACATGACAGGGTTCCTCAAACTACTGCCATTCAAAGGCAGGCCTATAGTCCCCACTGAAATTCTGGTAAGTTTGTTGATTTAACTTTAATTTTCTTTTTTCTAAATAGTGTATTTGATCCCATTTTATTAGGTTTACTTCAAAATAAAATATGTGCAGTGTGTATAGGAATTTTTCATAGTTGTTTAGCAACAAAGATAGTGTTTCTGAACATATTTTTAAGACTTTTTCATCATAAGATCAAATGGAACCATTCCCAACTCATATTGAGTAAATGGTTATGTTTGCTTTCTTTACTGCCTGTGAATTTTTTTTATGAGTTTGAAGAACTAGGTGTGATGTATGTATAAGATCTTTTGCAGGTGCCTCCCCAGAAGTTTATTGGGGCACAGAGACCTCCCTCATCTGTGAGGACCTAACCTTTCCATGGTCAGGTGAGGCTGGTGAAGCAGTGGGCTGCGTCCCTGAGGTTAAGAGATTGTACTCAAACCTGGGCCCCAGTCATCTGAGAAAATATCTTCACCTACAAGATAAGAATTCAATTAAAAATATTAATATTTTACTGCAAATATACTATTGCTATTAACTATATCTTTTTATTTCAAAAATAGAATGGACGAGAAGTGAAAATGTGAGAGATTCATGAGCTACTTTTTTCTTTCAATGAATATACAGCAATAAAGAGTCTGAAATATGAAGGCACTTACTGTCTTTTAATTTAGTAACAATTTGGTCTTATAATATTACCCTGTTATGAATTCAGAATGTGTTATTTACTGCTTCTAATTTTAAATTTTGACAAAAAATTGCTGTGAGTTGAGCATGCATATATTTGAAATTAGGGTGTGAATATTCAGTTGCCAGTTATAAGTTGACCTCAATTTAAGAAAAACGTTATTTTTAACTTTGAAATATCCATGGTATTTGATAGAAGATTTTTCTTGTGCAATTTTTATTTGTTAGATTTGGACACCAATTACATTTTTGTTTTTGCGATAAAATGTGATATAGTGCCTGAGGCATTTTTGAGTTATTGCTATCTTGTTTATTTGTTTAAATGCATAGCTGTATAATGACCCCAGAATTTTAAAAAATTTCAGAGTAAATTTAATCCATCCTTAGCATTTTTTGCATTTCATAAATTGAATTACCTTTCTTTGTTTTCATCACCTTTATCTTCAGTGAGAACTTGAAGATAAAGGGAACTTCATGGGAATAAATATTTAAATGCTATTTAAGTGAGTTTCCTGAGATAAGGCAGATAAAGAAAAATCTTATTTGCACATGAAGTACAACATCAGGTAGGGCATTTTAAATAAATACACCTTTTATTCTATATGACCTCATTATTTGATTTTTTTGATATCAGAATTCAAGAAGATAACTAACTTTGCCCATCAAACTCTTTTTAATATTATTGTGTAAATATATTACACCATGACTATATTAGAGCCTGGGCATTGTTTTAAGAGTAATTATGGATAGATCTTTAAAGGCAGCTAGGATAACATATTAAACAGTCATTTAGAACATTCAATCATGTCTATATGTAGTTGAATACATTTTTTTAAACATTAAAACTTTGCTGATTACTTAGTTTCTTCTCATACTGAGCCAAATGTGGATAAATTGATCCTTTACATCCTCCCCTATATGCTCAGGTACCTGCTTTTGTGGCCAGCATCACATTACCAGAGCATCTGTTGCTGAGATGTTAATGAAAAATTCACACTAAGAATCCTGCCATCTATCCCCAATAAAACTGAAAAACTTGTTTCCTTTGGCTCAAAAGTCAATTTGATAGTCAATAACTAAAGCAAGCCAGGTTATCGTAAAGTCTCCACTCTCAGGAAGCAAAGCCCCTAGTGATTCTGGATTTCATTACTTCACATGGGGTCATTCCAACTGCCTTTTGATCCCACAATTGCGCTGTCATCAAAGTGTGTCCAACACGAGGAGGCAGCATGAGCAAGCTCCTGCGAACCACCCATTTTCTAAGTCAAGGGAAAGAGTTCAGTCTTCCCATTTCTGAGTAGAGTACAAATGTCAGTATTGGTTTAAATGAGAATGGGTTTAATGTGCCATGTGTGTGAAGAGTACACAAATGGATTTTCAAGGACTACAAAGTCTTTCTTGGAAATTCATCATCTTTTATTCAGAGGCTGGATATGTTCTTATTCTGAATCTACATTTGGGGGTTATTTTTAATCCTTGCAAAACATGATCTATTTTCTTGATTATATTTCTTCTAAATATGCTATATCCTGTTACGCCAAACTACAGATCCAGCCACCTTAGTGGAGTTACCTGTGATTATATCTGTCATGTTAAAAAAATTGATATAAGAAATGCGGGAAAAATTGGGGGGTATAGAATGTGCTTAAAGAGATGACAATAAGTGGGAGTTAAGGCTTGGGGCATGTTAAGTGGTACCACTGGGGTAATCATTTGTTTTTATTTGTTTATTTTGAAGTTATCAGGTGTCCTCAGAGTTTTCTCCTGAACCTTCCCTCAGGAGACTCTACTAGTAATGCTGAGGGGACCATCTGGGGTGCCAGGGATACCCTTCTGGTCAACTACATTAAAGACAAGTACCCTATCAGTTGTACTATCTCTCTGGCCACAGAGGTGACCATTTTATTTGATTTTAAGCTAGATTAGAAATGGAAGTGTTATTAATAACTTTCATTTAACTAGCCTTGGAGAATTGTGCATTTTCTTGAAAAGATGTTAAGTTTTAAGCTTCTCAATACATTTTTAGATTATATTCTCTGGTAATTTTTGTTCTGATCTTAGAGAAAATGATCGACTCAATAGCATCATGGGTTTAGAATAAGATGGGTGGTATTTAGTTTCTATGGCATTTTTTATTCATGTGAAGAAGAGATAACACAGGAGGTAAATGCACTCACATACTCCTGTTTGTAACCAGGGTTCCAATTCCAGTACCACGTATGGTACAGAGTACCACTGGCATAGCCCCATATTATTTTTATAAACATTTTAAATGATATTAAAAATATCCAGGGGGTAGGTACAAACATTCTAAAATAATAATTAGAATACAATTAATGATTAATAATCAGAAGACAATTAATTGTGGGCTAAAGAAAAGATAGCCTATAGACAAGATAAAATCTGAAAGTGAGAAATGCTCTCTGAGTGGCATTGCTTCTATCAACAAACCATGTTAGAAATCAACAAGATTCATTTTCAAGAAACACACAGTACTCTAACCCTTTTAGACACAGATTGATTTTCAGTTTCACAAAGACATAGGAAAGGTTGGAAAATGAATTCTCGGGCTATTCTAAACTTACTCATCCTCATGTATTATAGACCTGATCAAAGTGAAAATATAGGACTCAGGGGCAACTGAGGCACTGGTGAATGTAAGACTTAGTGTTTGGGAATCCTCAAAAGCTTCCATTCTCTGAGCACCATGTCAGGTCCCTAAGCACTGGAATGACTGGATGACAGCACTGCTGGGTAGCAGCAAACTCCATAATCAAGACAGAAGCATCTCCAGAGCTGAATGCTATGGCATCCCTTACACCTGGCTAAGCTCTGCACCAGGATAAAATTGTAACCAGAATTCAAGAGTGTCAACTGTCTCCCAAGATTAAAGACCATCCACTGTCTCCCAGACAGGAATGTTCCATTTTCTAATATTGGAATGTTTCTGCAGTGTCTATTTATACTGGCAATGGTGAGGTGCATGCAACAGCCACTTGGGGACAAGACTGGAAGTTGTTTTAATGCAAAAGGTAGAAGGACATATTTGTGGGAATTATTTCCTCTACCTCAGATGATTAACAGACATCACTACATCACTGCTTAGGAAGTTTTGCTGTTAACAGATAAGTAATTTTTTTTAAATTTTAACCAAGTGCATTTCTATTTCCATTTGTATGATGGATAGACTTAGCCCTATACAATTGCTTTCAGTTGCTTTTGAATGTCTTTCTTAGCATAACATAATCTACAATAAATAGACTGATGTGGTGAGTACATACACAAACACACTCATATATATAATTAATATTTTGTTTTCTACAAAACTTGTCAGAATCAGAATTAGAGTAGGGAATTTGGCAACCTTAAAAATCTGTCAACTGCTTTATAAATACTACAGAAGCTCCAAGTTATGTTCTCTGAGGAATAAATTCTTGAATGAAGGAAAATGAAATGATATTCCTAAAATTAAATGTATTCTGTCTTACAATTTTCCTTGGTAGAGCAACAAATGACTAAGATGAGATAAAGGTAGAAATCTCTTAAACTACACAGTGTGAAGTCTATGTTTATGTTCATCATAATAATTATGTTCAGATGATCAATATCAAGATAAAGAACAATATCAAGATAAAGACAAGATAATGAGCAATATTAAGATAGCAAAAATATTCACAATAAGTTTTGGAGTTCTAGCTACAAAGATTTTACAAAACTCACAGTAATTTAATTGTTGAATCTAGAATAATATGTCAGTAAAATTGGAAATGTATGAGTATATTAAAATAACATATGAGATGTTTAATGTAAACAATTTAAAGCTAATACCTATTTACTGGCAATATGTTATATTTAATATAAGAATAAAATGCTTATCTAGTATTTAGTTTTGCTATAGAATGTGGCATTTCTAAACAAGAAGTTTTTAGTTTCATAAAATATATTATAGCACAGATTATAATGAAAGGTTAAATATTTAAATCAAAATGAAGTTAGTAGAAAAGTATGTTAATGTATTAGTTTTCCACCTTCAAAATAACAGTGTGACATTCACTATAAAAATTGAATTTGCATTTTCTGAGTGAATAATAGTTCTCGTCTGATCTATTAATTTATTTTAAAAAAACATGAAGCATTTGGATTCTCATGATATAGACAGTTTGTATCTTATTCAAAGGTCTGTTTACCTTTTCTAGTGAATATTAAAGTATATTTGTTAAAATAATAGATGCTTCAGAAGTGCATAGTATTATAATAGATGTTCCATTCTATCAAAAATAAACTGTGATTTTCACAGCTGTTACACCCCACAAAAGTTTATGCTTAAATGTTCTGTTTTTAACTATTTTACAATTAAAATAGCATTTATTTTTATCTGTTTCAAAATTAAAATAATTAATACATTAAGACATTATTTTTAAAGTTGTAATTTCTGCTATTATTTTATAGTAATATTTTTATTAGTTTGGGGGTCACACCCAGCTATGCTCATGGTACTCACTCAGGGATTACTGCTGACAAAATTTGAGGAACCATATGGAACACCAGGGTTGTTTTTTTTTTTTTCTATCAGCAACAATCAAAGCAAGTTCCCTTATTATTGTATTATCTCACTGACCCTAAAGTAAATCTTTTAAAAATATAGACAGCAAAACACAACACATAAAAATAGATTGTTGAGATCGGAGTGGTGGAGCAGGCCATATTCTGCCTCATGCATGCTAGCCTAGGACGGACCGCAGTTCATTTCCCAGCGTCCCACACAGTCTATAGTCTCCAAGCCAGAAGCAATTCTGACTCAGGAGTAGCCCCTGAGCATCACTGGTTGTGGCCCCAAAAAAAACAAACAAAAAAAAGTTTCTTCTAACTTTTTTTTATTTTTCAGATAACTTCAAATATTAGTTTAAATGTCATTAAAGCATCATGATTTACAGCTACTGATAAGGAGTATTAGACATATACCAGCAGCAATCCCATGACCAGTGTCAGCTTTCTGAATGAAGTGTGGCTTGAGAGAAGTTCTTGGAAACATAGAGGTTCTATATACATATCATTATGATAATCTGGTTTTAATATGTTGGAGGAAAATATCCATGCAAATATAGTATAGTTTACAATGTATATGTTGTTTTGCATAGGGCAAAAACTCAACTTCCTTGTGCTATTTCTTACTTTGCAGTTCTGGGAATTGAACCCAAGTCTCACACATGTAAGGCAAGTAATGTGTCTACTTCTGAAACATATCTAACTCAGGTATCAGTGAATACAGTGCCCGGAGTCTGACTCCACACACATATCTCTCATGTTTTCTGTGTGTATGTGATAGTACAGTTTAGTTTCTGGAAGGTTGACTTCAAGGAAACGTCTATGATCCAACTAATTCTAAAAATCTGGGACCTGGCATCTGAATGCAAAGCCAAAACCCAGACTGTCTTATCAAGGTATCTCACGGTCCTTCAGATGAATCCTTTGCTTTTGACTTTCTTGCTGCCTTTTTTTTCTCCCTTTATGTTGCTTTTCTTTTTGTTTCATTGAGAAGGTTGGAGGCACACCCAGAAGTTGTTAGGGGCAATTTCTATCTCGGTGCTCAGCAGTGCACCCTCCATTTTCTGGGTTGCCAGATGAGAAAGAAGAAATTCAAATCAGACTCTGAAGTGCAAAGCTATCACTTTAAGTCCTGTTACTGTCATTTGTCCCCACTGTTTTTTGTTTGTTTTTCAGTCTTGCAGTAATAAGAATTATGGCAGGGTTCAGAACCATAGAACAGAGAGTAGGGTGTTTGCTTTGCACGTAGCTGACATTGGTTAATCCATGATATCCCATATAGCACCCCCAGACTGCTGGGGGTGATCCTTTACGACAAAGCCAGGAATGAGTCTGAAACACAGCTGGTTGTGGCCCCAAAACAAACAAACCAGAACAACAACAACAGAAAGAATCCTCACAAAATATTCTATAAGAGAGTGAGCGAATAATCTTCCCAGGTATTAGAGTATATATGCTCACTATCCTTGCTGTTCCAGACTATCAAGTGCTTAGAGATAAGATAGTCCTTGGAGAGATAGTTTTCTATTCATTACCTAGACTTAAACATATGTAAGTCTCTGCCATAAGTATTAATTTGAACTCTGGAATTGAGTTCATGACTTTATCAATTTGGTAGACAATTTACAATGTTTAAATATTCTCTGCAAAAATAAAAATTCTACAATAGTGCACAAAAATTTCATGTAATACCTTTTATCTTTATTTTGATTATCTTTATTCAAAAATGTTTGAAGTTGGGGTTCGTTATAAAAAAGAACACCCCCTTCAACAGCGCAACCTTCCCATGACCAATTTCCCATATCACCCTGACCTCCCACCCCCTGCTTGCATTTGAAACAGATACTGTATTTCTCTTACTCACTATCATTGTAATGATCATTGTCAGTGTAGTTATTTATCTAATTGGATCCAGCACTTTTTGTGGTAAGCTTCATATCGTGGGCTGATCCTTCCAGCCCTCATCTCTATTGTCTCTGTGTATTATTATTACCATAATGTTTTCTATTTTCTTAAAATGTATAGATGGAGTGAGACTGTTCTGTGTCTATCTCTCTCTCCTTTTGACTTATTTCACTCAGCATAATAGTTTCCATGTATATCCATATAAAGGAAAATCTCATAACTTCATCTTTTCTGACAACTACATAGTTTCCATTGTGTATATGAATATAGGATATGAATATATGAATATTCACTGCAATGAATATAGGTGTGAGGAAGGCCTTTTTGTTTTGTGTCCCTAGGGTATATCCCTAGGAGTGTATATGTGGATCATATGGGATCTCAATTTCCAGTTTTTTGATGAATCTTCATATTGTTTTCTGTAAAGGCTGGATTAGAAGGCATTCCCACCAGAAGTGAATCAGAGTTTCTTCCCACATCCCCACCAGCACTGATTGTACTTGTTCTTTGTGATGTGTACCAGTCTCTGTGGCATAAAATGGTACTTCATTGTTGTTTTGATTTGCTTCTCCCAGATGACTAGAGATGTGGAGCATTGTTATGTGTGTTATGGCCATTTGTATTTCTTCATTGAGGAAGTGTCTGTTCATTTCTTCTCCTTATCTTTTGATGGGGTTGTTTCTATGTTAACTTAACATAAAAATGTTTTAGATGTTAGCCCCTTATCTGAAGTGTATTGGGTGAATAGATTCTCCCATTCCATGTGTGGCCTTTGTATCCTAGTCATTATTTCCTTTGAGATGCAAAAGCTTGTCAGGTAACTAAAGAGGTGAAAGACACATGCAAAGAAAATTATTAACACTGCTTCAAGAAATACAAATGACACAAGGAAATGTTGACACATACCCTGTTCATGGATTGGGAGGATTAACATAATTAAAATGGCAATAATCCCAAAATCATTGTACAGAATGAATGCAATTCTCAAAGAAGTGAATCAAACACACCTGAAATTCATTTGGAAAATTAATCACTCACACGTAGCTAGAGTGACCCTTAGGATAAAGAATCTGGGAGACATCATTTTTCTCAACTTTAAATTGTATTTCAAAGCAATAACATTAAAACAGCATGATGTTGGAATAAAGACAGACCCTTAATCAATGGAATAGACATGAGTATTCAGAGAATGCTCCCCAGGCATACAATGAATTAATCTTTGATAAAGGGACAAGAAATGCAAAATGAAGCAAGGAAAACTTCTTCAACAAGTGGTATTAGGACAACTGGTCAACCACATGCAGAAAAGAGTACTCAGACCTCCATCTAACACCATGCACAAAGGTCAAAACCAAATGGATTAAAGACCATGATATCAGACCCAAAATCATAAGGTAGAACAACATGTAGGTAAAACAGTCCATGACATTAAAACTAAAGGCATCTTCAAGGAGGAAACATCACTCTCTAAACAAGTAGAAGCAAGGATAAACTGGTGGGACCGTAAAATACCTTTAGACACATTTTAATTTCAGCACCTTGGATGATTAATACTTAACTTGGTGGGTGTAAGAGAAATCACTTATTATGGTCAATAGTCAGTTTTGCTTCATATTTCCCAAGTATAACAAATTTCCTCAATTCTCCTTCATAAATGTTGCTTTACTTTTCCTTTATTAGAAATCTGGATGAATGATTTAAATCCTGATTTAAGAACAACACTTAAATGTCATTTTTTTAACCCTATAATAACGATGACTATCAAGTTAATTATTTTTAAACATCACTTTGAGAAATCTAAGGAACTTAAGTGAAACAGAAAAATATACTTTTTATAATTTATACTTATAACTTAATTATAATTTCTATAAAGAGTAGCAGTTCCATGAATATTCCAACAGAATAATATAGGTAATCTAGATTGATTAAAATTCCCCTGTTTTTGGCAGTTTGTTTTGATTTAAAGGTCATGGGTGGCTGTATTTTGGGGCTACTTCCATCTCTGTATCCAGGGCTCACTCCCAGGAGTGCTCAGAGGACCCTGAAGTGAGGGGTTTCATGCCTAGTTATCCCATGTGCAAATTGTGGTCATAATTGAACTGTCTCTTCAGCCCAGCTCTCCTACTTAATTCATCATTTTTGAGCTAGTTCTTTATCCTAAAGTAAATATTAACTGGTCATATAATTACAATTAAATTTGTATGAATCCAGATTGAGAGTTGTAATCATCTGCCTTTTATAGCAGAATTTAATTTAAAATAAATTGTGTAGTGAATAGAGGAATAGGATAATTAGTGCTGCCTTTAAAGTTGATTTTTTTGTCATTGCACCTGAATTTTAAATACCATTATAACAAAATATGTATTCTGTGAGAAAGAGAAATAAAATTTTCTAAGTTTCTACTGAGGCTGCAAATACTCCTTTTTTATCTCAAACACTGAGCCATAGATTCATTTACTAAAACCTGCATGTACCTCTCTCCTTGAGCAGCTCCTAGAAGCCCAAGACAACATTTTTGTCATTTTGCTCCATTCATAGGAAAAATTTTCATTGGCATCCATCAACCACCAAAGAACTAACCATATAGACAGTGATTCAGACACCAAACTGCAGTCAGTCTGTCTTTACAGGTCATTGATTTGATATTTTGAATGTGCTAGACTACATTCTTCATATTCCCTATAACTGGTCCCCAAAGCATTTGATATTACAACTGCATTTGTCTCTAGCACATCTCAAGGGATTATATTATGAGACAAGATTGAAGACCACTGCACTAGATTTTTAACTAGTGTCATGAATAGTCTATTTTGTCTTTCTAATTTAAATTGGCAATTTTTAGTAGATATATTTTAAAATATGTCTGTGATTAAATTAATGTAAAAAAATTATAGCAATGATGAAGATTTTAGACTGAGTATTTTAATCATATATTTTAATTTAAAGGAATGATATAAAACTGTCTTTAATTCTAAATACTTGTTATTTTATTAACATTAGTCAAAGTTAATTCAATATCATTAATTAATATGCATTAATACATTATTTTAATTTCAATATATGCATGCACATATGAAGAAAACATAATTTTAAATGGATAAAACTTGCTGAGTTTAATATTTTTCTTCAAATTATTTTTAAAGCTTTTCCAGATTAAACTAAAACCATTCTTGCAAAATAATGTTTAATATTATAACAAATTATATTAATTTCTAAAAATTTTATTTAACTATATTCTATGCTTCCCATGACATTGTGTAAAATTGTGCTCTAATATGGGAAAAGTAACACTTTTGTTCAAGACTACTGGGTTATTTTGTTGTCTATTTTTTGGGACACTGGTTGGTGTTCAGGAATTACTCCTACTGCCACATTCAGAGATCATTCTTTGCAGTCTCTGTGAACGATATAGAACACCAAGTTTGGTGCTTGCAAGGCAAATGTCTTACCTGCTATACTATCAGCCCTAAGACTACTGTGCTAATTCTCACACATTCTTACTACATACAAGGTCTGAAGTATACCTAATAATTACTAACTTGAAAAATAACAGCCATTCAAGTCAGAATTATTACTGTCATATCTATAAAAAATAAATATTGGCAAAGAAAATTCTCTGATGGATTGTTTGTTAAGGAATAACAATTTTTAGCTCCTCAAATAAATGAGTTAAAATAATAAGCCTTGTCCTGAATCTCATATTACAAAATATTATTGATACTTTAATAGTCCCATTGTGCACACATAACATTAAGAAATTAAGTAAACACCATTAGTGCATTACTTTCTCATAATGCACTATTTGAAATTTTCAAACTATATGCCATAGCCCTGGGGGAAATAAAGGAGATCCAATGAAAATGGGATATTTTTCTTGGCATCAGGAATTTTCTATATATTTAGATGATTGCAAAGGAAAAAAAACTATCAACAGCCATTCAACTTTTTGCAAAGATTAAATTCTGAAGATTATATACAGATTTTAAACTAATAATTTATCATCAGGATTTTATGATTTATAACTGTTTCTGGAAATTTTTAGAATTACTTTGATGACTAACATTTTAATTGGTTAAAATCTCTACAAGTTTACTGATGAAATTTCAGATAAAGGGAATCTTGAGTCTGTAGAAAGAGTAAATGGTACAATAAGTCTATTATAATTCTGAAAACTTTGAGGAGTCATAAAAGATTGCATTTCATTAAGTAAATCAAGTCATTACGATGCAAGTATGTGGCCAATGGAGCAATATTTTATAATATAGGATATTAGGTCTATAGTTGCAGGAGAAATAATTCAGCAGGCAGTGCCCTTAACTTGTACCCACCCATTCAACTGGGTTTGGTCCTCAGAAGCCCATCTGATTCTACTGCCATGAGTTATTTATTCCCTTCTAACAAAGCAAGGGGAAAGCCTGCCATGAACCTCCCCAACAAAACAAAATACAAGTAATGAATATTCAATCTATAATATTTGCATAGTCCTCATATCTAGTGAATTGCTCTTACAAACTTTTCTCTACCATAAATTTTCAGCAGTAACCACTATTGATAAAAATATTTTATTACTGGGGCGGACCAATAGCACAGTAGTAGGGCACTTACCATGCATACGGCTGACCCAGGATGAACCAAGTTTCGATCCCGAATATGGTCTCCCAAGTCAGGAGCGCTTTCTGAGTGCATAGCCAGGAGTAACCCCTGAGCATCACTGAGTGTGTCCCAAAAACCAATACATACATACATACATACATACATACATATGTACATACATACACATATATATGTATATATATTAACATCCCCCTTCACCAGTGCAACATTCAATACCATTGTCATGATAATTGTCAGTGTTATTATTTATCTAACTGGACTCACCACTCTTTGTGGTAAGCTTCATATCATGGGCTGATCCTTCCAGCCTTCCTCTCTGTTGTCTCTGTATTATTACAAAAATGTCTTTTTTTCCTTAAAACTAGTAGATGAGTGAGACCATTCTGTTTCTATCTCTCTTTCTCTGACTTATTTCACTCAGTATAATAGTTTCCATGTACATACATGTATAGGAAAATTTAATGACTTCATTTTTCTGACAGCTGCATAGTATTCCATCGCGTAAATGTACCACAGTTTCCTTAGCCACTCATCTGGGCATCTGGGTTATTTGCAGATTCTAGCTATTGTAAACAGCACCGCAATGAATATAGTTGTGCAGAAGACAGTTTTGTATTGTGTTTTTGTGTTTCTAGGGTATATTCCTAGGAGTGGTATATGAGGATCAAATGGGAGCTCAATTTCCATTTTTTTGATGAATCTCCATATTGTTTTCTTTTGTTTTAATAAATATCTTTATTTAAGCACCATGATTACAAGCATCTTTGTAATTGGGTTTTAGCTATATGAAAAAATAAAATAAATGACATTATTGTAATAACACATAGAGACAATAGAGATGAGGGCTGGAATGTGTGACCCACAATATGAAACTTACCACAAAGAGTGGTGAGTTCAGTTAGAGAAATAGCTATTATGATATCTACCGTGAAAATTGTAGTGAGTAAGAGAAATAGAATGCTTATCTTGAATACAGGCAAGGAATGGGGAGGGAGATGGAAGGCATTGGTGGTAGGAATGTTGCACTGGTGAAGGGGGTTCTTTTTCTTATATAAATAACATATTAAAAGCAAATTATATTAAATATATTCCAAAAATATTACAATAAAATCTAAGCACAGTTCAGGTCAAATAGAACTTCCCGGGGCCAGAGAGATAGCATTTGCCTTGCATGCAGGAGGATGGTGGTTCAAATCCTGACATCCCATGTGGTCCCCTGAGCCTGCCAGGAGTGATTTCTGAGCTTAGAGCCAGGAGTAACCCCTGAGCTCTGCGGGTGTGACCCAAAAACCAAAAAAAAAAAAAAAAAAAAAAGTTAGAACTTCTCAAACGTATTTGACAACCAGCCCCTATTGAGAAAGCAAAACACCCAATGTTCTCTGGAAATTCAACTTCTTGAATAACCTGAACTGTATCCAAGGCTATTATATTTCCCCTGATCAATTCAGCACCCTTTAGGATACAGTAGCACAAATTAAATAAATTTTCTTGATATAAAGAGTTAAGAAATTGCTGATGGTTGAAACATAGTCATACTATGTTCTAACACCCATAACTTCACTAGGGTTCATTTCCTGTCACCAATGTCCTGTTACCCTTCCATCTCCCTCACTCTTCCCAGTTTACCTCTTCTTTTTTAGTTTTAACCCCTGTTTTTCTTTTAGACACTGAGTAGGACAAATTATGATATAGATGGTGGTCCTGTCCCCAACAGGAAAATTGATATAGTTTTATTCCTTTAAAAGAAAATTTTTAACTTTTCTGTCAGTGCATGTTATCAGTTCATAAATGTAATATATGTACAATAGAGCTAAAGTATATATAATATTATATCCCAATGAATAAAATATAATTATAATAATTGTATGTATTCATATATATGAATGTATACATAGGATGGGGGCACATCCAACTGTGCTCAAGGCACTGGCTCTGCACTTAAAAAATAAATGTTTATGGACCACCTGTGAATGAATATGGGTCAGATTTGCAAGGTAAATGCCTTACTCACTGTAATATATCTCATAATTTACTCTTTTAAAAAAATACAAGGATCTTTAAAATGTATGTAACAACTTTCTTCAACCAGATCTTATGTAATATGTGGTATTTTGCACATTATTATATTATTGTTTATTATTTCAGATGTGGCCCAAAATACAAATATACATTGAGACTAAAAAAGCCAACCTTTGCTATAGTTTTAACTTATTTATTGTACTTTGGGCCACATCTGAAGGGACTCAGATTATTCCTGGCCCTTCCCCAGGCATCAATCCTAGCAGTGCTCAGCAAACCATTTGGGCTTTTAGGGGTCAAAACTTAGTCAACTGCTTGCAAGGCAATTGCCTTACCCCCTGTACTATTTCTCCAACCCACTCTAACCTTTATTTTAGTTTTATATTGTTTCTCTTTTTATATTAATATTAACATTGCATTATTTACAATAGCAAT